>DWIC01000520.1:0-11457 GCA_018248135.1 Battus belus
AACATATTAAAATTGATTACTCTGTGAGATTTGACGACGAAATGATGGAAAAAGTGGGCGATATAACCCCACCCCTTTCGTCTGTATGTCTAAGGCGCGGTACAGCGGTTTCGGTTTTATTATCCGACTATTTTATATAGGTAATGGAATATAAAAGAAACATTCCACTACTGTCGTTTCATTAACTAACGTTGCCACTTAGCTGAACGCAAAGTTGAGTAATAAGAGAGGCCGCTTCTCCATAACAATTACGGCACTCGGAAGTAATAAAAGTTCTCTTTTTTCCGTACGTGACGTAGAAATCAGCCGACTCTTATGGACGTGTTCTGCATCGCTTACCTACGTTTTCCCTTTTATTTTTCCTTTATTTTCACTCATTCACCTACCATCAACACGGTGTCCTAATGATGAACGCAACAGATGAATAACTTTGTGGACGATTTAATAATTCAAGCTTACGCAGTTTTAATTCATAAGCAAGATTCTTTATTCATATTTATTCAATTGTATTGTCAGATTTCGTACTATCAAAAGAATTTAATTATAATTTCTTGTACGTTAACTACCTTCTCTCCTTGCTCCAGCAGTATACGCGACAATTAACTATCTTTATTTGTTTTAATGATTAAAATGGAAGACTTCGTCGACCGCAACCTTGACAATTTATTTATACTTTTGTATATTAGGAGGACCTGAAATTAATATCGCTTTTTAAGTTTAATTCACTCTATTGAAAATTCCATTGTCCATTGTCATCCACCTTGTAAGGGAAAGTCATACGCTACACATCGCACCGTGATCTCTACTCCAGAAACTTAACTCCTCAGCGGCCGTCCGTGGCATGCTCTGTAACCTATCCACGGCCGTGCCAATTCGTAACTGCATAGCATCAAATTTCTTTTGTATGTATCCAAAGTGTAAGTTGTCAGTTCTTCATATATCCATCTTGAGGGTGCTGGAAATAACGCGTTCTACAAAGGTCGATACTTGAAGCTACGAAGACCTACGTACCCGTTTTAGGACGGTCTCTTTGCAATTCATAATTCGCCTTCAGCTTTATCATTAGAGAGATTACGTTATCAAACCACTGATTTCTAACTTCACCGTACACAAACACACTATGAATTTATTCCTTGTTTTCCAGGTAACATTAAGTTCTATTATCACACATTTAATTGTTCTTGAAAATTTAAGTAGGATTGTATAAAATTTAAACGAATTTATTTAGAAAATATTTAAAAAGACCTACTCTACATTTTTCTTGTTCCACTAACGATTTATTTGATGACCGGTTTTTAAGAGCCAATATAAAATTTTTCAAATTAAATTTACTTCAAAATAAAAGGTAAATGTTATTCATTCTCGGCCAATAAGCACATATCCTTTCGAATTGACATTTCAGATTCCTTCCATTTGCTACTGTTACTTGTCGGCAGATAAAATTCAATATTTTTTTTCTTTATACAAGGTGATTATCGTATAATTTTTATTAGGCTTTGAAGTAGTTAGTATTGTTAATTTTTAGTCATTTATTATATAATTAAAAACGTAACGACATATTCAAATAAAGACTCTGCCATACCACGGCGATGAGTTTCATTAAGGAACATTGTAAAGTGTACGCAATACAGGGAAGTGCTAAAACAATTTCTTTACTTATTTTTACTTTACTTATCGAAACTTAGCAATGTGCATACAACAATGCAATAGTAAAATTAGGTATATATTATCACTATTATATCCGTTGGGCGTCCACTACTGGACAAACGTCTCCCATAGATTTCATACAGGAACATCATACAAGCGGCTTTTATTTAGCTCCTTCTGATGACTTGAATAAGGTCACATGTCCATCTTATGGATGGACGTCCTGGGTTGGTTTTGCAGGTTGGTTTACACTCCTGCGCTTTGATGTTATCTTTTGTTTGTCTACAAATCTTTAGATTCCTAGTTCGAATATATCTCTTTTCATGATTGGTTGAGCAACTGTGAGTTTGCCAATGAGGCTAAAAGGTTACCATATTGAAGCTCACCGTGCGACTTGAAAATTTTGCGTCCAAATCGTCTTTGTACCTTTATCAGATTTACACTTGTCAAGAGCAGCTTTTTTTCCAGAACAGACTTCTAAAGCCGGGCTTCTAATTTTGAGGATGATATAAAATTTGGTAAGATAGGTAATAAGAGTTAGATTAGTTAAGGTGAATGCCAATTAATTAAAATGCGGCTTCTACAAACCTGCTACACAGGTCGTCAGCCCCGCGCAAAATAATGCGCTGGACTCTGCAACAGCACGCGGAATCAATGGAATGTCGAATATTTGAATAACATGTTAAGCACATGTTATTTAATTTCTGTACTCTCTTTTGTATACCAATGTGGTGGGACCTTATTATTTTTTTTGTGAATAAATTGAAAATTTATTTTAACCGACTTTTATTTTTAAGCCAAATTGAATGAATTAAACGAAGAGAGACTACAGAAAAATATAAGGACAGTGACAAAGAATAATCATTCAAGTTGATATATGTATAGCGTGCGTGTACAATAAAGAGTATTAAATTAACCTTAGAACACGAATGTAAGTAATAATTAAAATAATCAACGCCATTTAACCATTTAACGTGGCAAACAAATAATCGTTAAGCGAGGCAAAGTCCTTGAGGCAGGCTGGTCAGGGCAATGAACGTCTTTGTGTAAGATTGCCAACTTTTTAAAAATCAATGCGGCGAAAATGATATTCGGCGCCAATTTAAATCAACTCGCTAACCGATCTGTCATTGAAATGAAAATTCCTTTAAAAAACAAAAACAAAGCATAATATGTTTATTTCATATATTATATCATATATTATATATTTCATATATAGTTGTCATATAGACATTTATTTGGTGAACAGAAAATTAAATCGCTCTCATAAGTTAAATTCACACGACTACATTTTTATCAAGTTTTTATTTCTGATCAACAATATATTCACATTCGTTATCAACAACCTTTCATCGTCTATTATACAAATTTGTAAAAACCAATCGGTTTCCCTGTAAAATAAATGCGCAGAAACGACATCACTTTCTGGTCCAACTAATACTATTAGGTCAGGGAAAAAGTAGTTTAGGTGACTTCAAAATTCTTTAGACACTATCAGGTTAACACCACGAGATGACTGCCATAATGAGTTGTAGATTTTACTATCAGAACTCCCAAAATTCCCAAAATCCCCGGTCCCCAAATATTAATTTAGTATAACATTAAATCAATATAAAAACCGTTCAATAAAAAGTTTTCAAGTAACGCTTTTTTACCATTCATACACTGCTGCCCAAGTGGCAATTGCATTCCGTGGATGCGAGGTGGTATGGCGCAGAGGACTCTAAACCTAAAACCTCTTTTTCGGTAGCGAAGTGTAAGGACACCCTGAGGAGTCTCGGTTCAGGCCGCTACATACTTCTATTACAAAGGATGTACGAGACTATAATGTACGACGATTTTAATTCAAATACTTTTTTTTTGGATCGTACTCTCACTGCTGCCCAAGTGGCATTTGCAGATTCCGCGGGTCCGAGGTGGCAGGGCGCAGAGGGCGCCCAGCCTATGACCTCTTTTAAGGTAGCAAAGCTCGAGGGCTCCCGAAGGAGTCTCGGCACGGGCAGCCACATACTACTATTATACCGGATTAGGAGGCCGCCGAGCTCTTAGATCGCTTGGTGGTGCTCCATGGAGTGACTATATCCAAGGGCCCCCACGAGGGGACCTCGGCTTGGGCTGTCTCACTCATCGAAGTGATCGGGTC
This sequence comes from Battus belus, assembly GCA_018248135.1. Lineage (NCBI taxonomy): Eukaryota > Metazoa > Arthropoda > Insecta > Lepidoptera > Papilionidae > Battus > Battus belus. Next base: position 3,791 of record DWIC01000520.1, read on the forward strand.
TCAATTTCATACAATTCGTACAACTGAAGCACAGCACGTTATAAACCACTCTTCATCAAGATTACCAGCCGCAACTGTACGCCTGTGTCGCCACCTTAGCAAAAAATAAAACAACACAAACAAAAAATTGTTCCCGTCAGACTAACGACGTTGTACTTGTCAGCGTTATACCAGATTAATTTAATACGAAATATTATTCACTATTTATGAAAGAGCGCATTATATTATCACATTTCATTTTATGGTCAAGAGGCACTAAAGTATTAACATATAAAATCAATGTAACAATTTTATATACATTATTGTATGAACATTGAATTTGAAATATTCGTGCAGTACATGTTTATCGTAGCATGTTCGTAGAAGCTGTTTATCTTTTTGAGTCAATTGAGTTTTATTTAATATTTGAATCAACGGATTATTCTACAATTCCATAATTTTTTACATTTATATGAGGCTTGACATGTCAATACAAAAACATGATAATAATAAAGTTTTTATAATTTGTTGTTGTTTGTATTTTTTTTCTAATAGAGATAAACAAATGTATAATTGCTAAGACGAAAAGCTGGGTTAATTGCCATATTTTCTTCATTACATACATAACAGCGGAATGTCAAAAGAAAATTTTATGAAATACATTAGGTATGATATTTGGGAGAGTTTATAAATATACAAAGGTTGCACATAACTGAACATGGTCAGGTAATAATAGCATTAGTGCTTTAATTTTGCAGTAATTAAATTACTTAACAAATATTTCGAACCTAAATATTGCACTGTAAGAGTTAAATTGTATACAGTAAATTGTTTCAATATATATTTTTTAATGTTACGATTATGTTGTCTAAATTAAAAGTATTTAATGTCCTGACTATTTATGTGTAAAGATACAATCTGTAAGATTGTAGAGAATTTTACATTATGAATATTGTCTATGAGATCGTTTAAACAAAACATAATCAACATGTAATCACAGTTAACATCAGATCTATTTTTCATAATGAAGGCTTGAGAAACCTACTTTTCCATGACCTTTTGTTTTTTTATTTATAATAAAGATACATATATAGTTCACTACAATTACACAGGCTGTTCCAACCTTTAAGACTAAGAACCTCTCAAATGGACGAAAAGTTTATCTTTTTCCTACTGTAGGCAATATAAATTACAGGTCACGCTTCTTCATTGTTTTACTCAATCTTTTGGAACATGACCTCTTCTCACTAGCTTCTAATAATTACTATATGAAGGTAATTTTAGCGAAATTAAAGCTGAATCATTAATTCTATGATGATTATCTTAAATCTTTGGCTTATCTTGCAGGTGGTCACGCAATTGAGACTTAACTTTTGTCAACGGAAATTTCGTGATACAAAAGTAAACAGATTGATGCTCTTCTCACTTAGATATTGTAGAATTATATTTCACACCCATAAACCACAAATTTTTGTTACCGTTCAATATTTATTTATTTACTTTTAGAACTGTAACTTTGTCGCATTATAGCAAACCCTATCGTGCACATAACACTGCTGCTTATTTAAAAATAACATATAAATATACACGTTGGTCAAACAAGTGCGTACACAAACAACAAATTCGATAAAGTAGCAACGTACAGACAAAACAATACACAATGACCGGATGAAATGAATGAACTCTAGAAAACCCTATTTATTCCAAATATATGTCTGTTACTACATTTTTTTGTTAGATAAAAGCATGACAGTAACATTGAGTTTTTATCCGCATCGCGTTTTTGCTTACAATCATAGGTTAATACTCTTGTTTCAAATAGAAACTGTCAATCACTATTTGTTAAATCGACTATTAAACAAATACTTTTTTTTGTTTGACTCGTTTTAATAATTCAACGTGTATGTGCAATTCTAGTCATATATTATAACATGTATAACATGCAGGCCGCTCTCGGTGTTATCGAAAATCTATCGAAGAAGCTTATGTCATGGGATGTCATATGGCTGAAATATAGTATTTTTTTTATTTTACTTTGATTGTTTTAATTGTTATAACTGTACACAATAAGTCCTCTGTGGTACGCAAAATACCAAACGGCAATCGCCAACCCGCCCGACAAACGCAGAATTTCTAGTATTTTCCCCCATAGATACATTTTTCTTAGGGTATTGAGGAATGGGGAGAGAACATTTTGACGTAATGCTCCGAACGCTACCCAGCCGAGTTAGATTCTTAGATTGAACTCTCTCTCTAATTGATTTCTAACTCAAAGTGAGAAAGAGGTAAATTCGACAATTTGCAGCCCAAGGGAAAATTAAATAGTTTACATATTAAATGATTTTACTTATTGAATTGTTTTTCAATTATTTATAGATATGTTATTAGTTTAATTTAAACTTGCGCTGCCAATATCCGATATTTTTAAATCAGCTTTCATTGCCGAAACTTGGAATTCACTAAAATATTTATAACTTATATACGTAGTACTCGTGATTGTCGTCATAAAACCGCAAAAGAGGAGGATATAAATATAAATAAAATCTTCGTATTTTAGACTGGCGCATCCAATGACATCGGTAGCGTCATCACAGTTTTAAATAGCTTTTATATATTATTCTACCGTTTTAAACATTAACAGACATACAGGTAAAACCACCAAAAACATTATATATATATAATGTTTTTGTTATATATATACATATATCTATTAAAACAAGTCCGATAAACGTATATAGTAAAGGATATCTACTCAAACTTGCTTAAACTTAAATAGCTAGAAGGTTTTCTCATATTGAAGAATGTGGTAATATTTTAAGCGTTAAAATTTCTCCTAAATACTAAAAATATGCGTGTGCGAATGAAAGCCGGTCACATAATTCAGTGAAATCTAATGTTAAGGCCTGAGTCTAGATTCTTACGGGAAGACCTAAAATTACCCAAAAGTTATAACGCGAAACGTAGTTCCCGGGGGAGCCCTCGACCTTTTCTACTGTACTCTACTCTCTTTACTCTTCTACTACTTTTTTTATTAGAAAGAGAGGTAGGCTAAACGCTGCCTGCGATTAACATCTGACAGTATAAATGAAACTTGAGCACCAACGTAGTCAAAATAATAGAAATAGTGTGTTTACTACCTTAACCAAATTTTTAGCCATTATAATTAGCATTTATTATTTAGCAAATTTATGCAACGACATAATGAGTATGCGATGTTTAACGATAATTATTTGTCTTCTTTGATATGACCTCCATTATCAAGCATTAGCCTAGATTAGGTACATCGAAAGTATAACCGTTGGATTCTGTGAAGAAATATTACAAAGATTGTTTACAATGATCATGAACACAACAATAATACCAGCTTATAATATTATACGTCTATATACATACAGCGTATAATATACGTCCCAATTCAAATCGGCATTCGAATTTTAATTCTAACAAGGAATTAAAAATCAACACTAAAAAGCATTAATGTAGTGGCCGGTAATATGGAGCATTCTAACTAGAATGCTTGAGTACCTTTTTTATATTAGTATCCCCATTTTTATTAGTTTTTATTTATTACATAATTCTCCTTTTTTCATATAAGTTCGATATTTATCTATTAATATACAAATATTTCCAAACCATAGATTGTTTGTATCTTGTTGCGGAATGCGTTGAGACGGTTGTACTTGTGTATTTCATTGTAAAGTCTTTACAAGATGTATAATAAAGTAATAATTAAATGGTCATAATTTCCTCTGAGACCTGTATAACAGTAGATACATATGCATCCCAATATTCAATCTCTGGTCATCAGTTATAACTTACTTATATAAAAATAGTTTAAACGATTTTCAATATATGAATATCGATTTCAATGTACCGTTCCTAGAGAACAATTCGAATCCAGTTGCTACATGAGCCGGTGACTAACGAGAAGCGAGATATAAATCTGTAATTGACAAACAAGCAAACATTCGATCTGTGAAATTAATCATGGAAACTGATTGATTAGTTTGTGTTATGAAAACCGTGAATCAACATTTAAATTATCTAAATAAATTGCTCTCCACTATTTGTGTATAGACTTCGAACGGAATGTAAATTAAGTTTAGGATTACTGAATTCTAGTTTTGCGAAGAACATGCTCATTAAGTGAATACATCAAGAATTCTTCCCGAATTGCCTGTAGAATATTTTATCTGTATGTTTTTGGAGCGTATAAAAATAATTTTTTCATCGATATACTTTTAGTAATAAGCAGATTAAAAAATTGTGATAATGTATAAAAAATTAATTAGAGATGAATAATAAAGTTAAAGCTAATAGGACAGGAAAAATGATAGGAAGAATGGAAGAAGGAATAGAATGATTTAAATAAAGGAATAATAGAAATGACGAATGAAAGATGAAGAATGCAAAATCATGAGACGTATGAAAATACAGATAAATATGATATGAAAAAATTATTTTGCCAGATTATAAAAGTCTTTGCCTTAAATATGGCAGGGGAAATACATCAGGGACCTCTAAAAATGAGGGCCTAAAAAAAATCAGATTTGAAAGATACAATTCCTTACTGTTTTCAATATGGTGAATTGATTATTCACTACTCGTACGTAAACAAAGGAGTTAGCTTAAATACTCCATAGATTTCATAACTTCGTAACGTGATTTGTTTCTTTTCTTTTTCTTATATGAAAAATTACTAAACGTTTAAACTTACAATTTCTAATTAAATACAACTTCTTATAAAAACACCTGTAATGTTAAATTATTTAAGTAAGTTAAGTTAATGTAAAAAAAGAAAAAAGAATAATTTTAAAATTCCTATAAGAAAATGATGACGCGGTGTTTTGAAGTAGCTACAATTATTATTACTGTTGTACAATCTACCTACCTACTCTATATATTTATAGTTATCCTGAATCTACTACAAAATAGTGTACTCTCTGAAACTTTAATCATAATTTCTCACAGGATTCGGTAACGCCTGCTCTTATTGGAATAAAAATTATTTATTCATGAAATTGGTAAATAAAGAAAATAAAATAATCTAATATCTTTTTATTTATTTGTTGAAGATAATACCGTAAGTATTGTATCACAAATACAAATCTTCGAAACACTTCAAAAATTATTTTTTTTGTATCTCGTTCAGTTCCTCCTTCGATGCCGTCGTGGCGTAGCGTCGTCCTATCATGGGCCTCTTCAATTTCAGGAACAAGAAAGTCACAGGGGGCCAGATCTTAGGAATACAGTGGCTGCGGAATCATTAGTGTGTTTTTTTTTTTGGCCAAGAAGTCGCGTATAAGCAGCAATGTGTGATCAGGTGCGTTATCGTAGTGCAAAAGCCAATTTTTGTTTTTCCACAAATTCGGGCGTTTCTGGCGGATTGCTTCGCGCAAATTGCGCATAACTTGCAGGTAATATTTCTTATTCACCGTTCTATCCCTACGACCTAAACCTGCAATCGTAGAAAGCTGTAAGCAAAACTTCGTGATACTTTTTATACAGACCGTACATAGGGTGTATCGTAAATCAAATAACATCAAATGAGTTATGCATTAACTTTTTTAAAGCTTGTTCTTTCCCTAATACATTAAGAGATTATTCTCTGCATATATACCTCCGATATTAAGGTCGAGTTATATTTAGAAAGTTGAAAAGTATAGGATTTTACAATTATCTGGCCGGCCACGTAGCGGAAGGAACTGATGAACCTTGGGGATTTAAGTTTCTGGAGTGGCGACCAATCTTGCACGAGCATAATATTCCTAGTCTATCTAAGGGCAATTTATGTCTAGCTGCGGACGTACTATTGCTGATATGATAATGATGGACAAGTCCCCCGTCGAATTATCACACTACGGGTAGTATTTAAAAATTTGAAGGTAAATGATTGCTGAAAGGCGTCGCTTGATCTTGACCACAGACCGGCAAGAGTAACGCGTCATACCAAAAGACGGGCTGAAAATCTTATCAAGTTCGCTGGTAGACGCTCGATATAAGCCACCAACCCCAATTTAATTGAAAATCTATCAAGAAGGTCTATGTGGTAGACCTCTGCATCGGGATTGACAAAAAGGATCAGATAATATTGGATTTTCAAATAATCACAGTGTAATTTGCACTGCATGAAATGTTCGCTTCTAGAAAGAGATATGAATAGTTTAGTTTCTAATGTTTTCAGTTTTAATTATATATATTTTTCTTCTTCTTTTCAGACAATAGACCCCAACCGCCAGACCTAGGCATAACTCAAAGATCGTTACGATGAATGGTCTTGGGCTGCCCACATCCAGCAACTTCCCGCGACCTGAATTATGTCGTCAGTCCATCTAGTAGGGGGCCTACGCACTGTCGCGACCGACTCGTGGCCTAAACGGCCATTGGTTGCACGGGCGATATCTCCGCCCACTGCCACTTCAGACCGAACAATTATTCGAGTTACATCGCTTCATTTCTAATTCAATCTCGCGGCGAAGCTCTGAGCCCTTGATCTCTGGGGGACCTTAAGCATTCTAATGAGGCCCGTCGTAATGGGACCACGTCTCGGATCCGCATGTCATCATACACGGATCACATCATATATAAGCATTCAATTTTAAATTCGTGCATATATTATTTCATCATCTAATAAAAAACAAATTACGAATCTGAAATAAAAAGGGACTTTATTATAAGGTAATAAAACGGCTTAATAAGGCAACTGTGATCGAAGGTAATCAACCGAGCGTTTACAAAAGGCCTGCAATAAAGTCGAAATGTCTTACCGATTCCGCTCTATTTAACAGATATCCTTTTGTACGAATTGCGCATTTGTGGGAAGATAACGTTGTTAACGTATAAATTTAAAAATTAAGGATTGTATTTTATCTGTGTATATTGTAGTCCTTTGCAAATAAATAAAATAAATGATTCATAATACTGGCCAGTTTTTGCAGTGTTAATAAAGTTAAAATGTAACATTCGATTTGTCATAGACAATTAAAATTGACAGGTATTTATACGATCCACTTCTGGTCGAAAATATTCCAAGGTCATTGCAAGACTCCCTGTGTGTGTTGCCCGTAATGGCTTAAAGATCTTTGATAATCGGCTTTATAAGATCGTTCAGTGAGAAAAAGAAAGAGCTACGCATGGGGTTACGCTGCGAGAATTTAAAATGAGAAGAACCTGAATAGTTCGAACAAAGAAAGTAGGTTGAAAATTTGCTGGTTGTTAGCGGGGAAAGTTCCTGCAAGACTGAAAGGTTCTCGGGTGGTGTCCACGAGTAGGTAAACCTGGCAAGGATAGAACCTTCACGCCTTAAGTCAATCGACGACATAATCAAGGCGCCAGGAAGTCTCTGGTTGCAGGCAACGCTAGAACGGTCAACGTGGAGTTCTTACCGACTTCGAGTGGCTACTGCACAGAATGGGCCTCTCCCTCTACCTCTTCCGGCTTACATGATGATTATCCACATAGGATCGTCTATAATCAAATATTGTTATAAGCTATATTTTTTCATATATCCTTTGAAATTAATGTCAGAATTACATTATAGTTTTGGTTTTATTTTATGTTACTACTGGATCAGCATCATGATCCAAACGTAACCGTAGCTTTTTTTTATCGTTTTGGGGGTCAACTGTCACTCGCGTCCGTAGGCCCTTGAGACCCTAGAGACCCTACACGTGACCCCTGGGTGGTGC
>DWIC01000521.1:0-11452 GCA_018248135.1 Battus belus
CCCCCCCCCCCCCCCCCCCCCCCCCCCCCCCCCCCCCCCCCCCCCCCCCCCCCCCCCCCCCCCCCCCCCCCCGGGCTTGGCTAGCTAGCTACGCTGTGTCTAACGGCTCGTGGTCGACCATGTGCTCCGCCCAATGCCACTTCACGAGTAATCTTTGTGCCACGTTGGTGAGTGTGCTTCTGCGAATCTCGTATCCGTTTCTATTTCGCAGCGAACCCAAGCACAGCCCTTTGCTCTCTTGAGGCCTCGATGTAAATTCCGAAGTTTCAATGGTTTTAAAAGTTCGAATCTAATTTATGAATATCCGTTATCAGGGGTCAGGGGTATTGTCGACTCAGGTCATGAGCCACGTATGTTCTCGATAAAAAACCTTATGATAAAAATTAATAGTCAATCTCCCGTTGAGCTCACAAGTTCAAAGTTAAACAACACCGAACATATTTAGTTTTTTGTGAACAATAAAATATAGGTAAGGTAGGCATCGACAAAGTTCTCTTTTGAAAATAAAACCTGTTTTCCTACCCTCATTTTAAGAGAGGCTTACAAATTTTCCCCCTTAATTTTGTTAATATCTGATATAGAACATTTACGTACAGTTGTATATTGTTAGGTTTAAATCGCAGTATCGAAGTGATACGACATACAAGCTATTATTATTATTATTATTAATTGATAATAAATTAATAATAATTTTGATGTTAATTAACTTTGTATGTTAATTATTATATTTATATGTAGATAATGTAATTAATATGACAGTGCCGCGAGATAGCTCTGTTGTGCTTTGTCGACTTTAATTTTTCATTAAACAAAGGATTTTTGTCGTCAAGGTGTTCTTTACGGGAAAATTTTGTAAAACTAAACTTGATATTAAAAAAAGCCTCTCTATCTGTTAGTTTAAGCCACTGGAGCCGCCGGTATGTGTTAATGATTGTTTTGTTTTTATTCAGCAAGTGTTTTCTGAGTGTCACAGAAGAACAGCTGGCAGCTCGTGAGATGTCGCCTTGAAAAAAAATCATGTGACCAGTTTTTTACGTCGCTATGACCACTTAATGACACCCCTCTATGTTTTAACTTCTCTTAGAAATAATAATTGTATGACTTCCATATTCATATTATTATTGACTTTATTGTTTAACGACGAAATGGACTAAAAGACGAATTTGTTATCGGTACACCGGCATCGCACCGATGTGACGTGTGTACGTGACACGTGCATCAGGAAGTTTTAAAAATTTTCACAACTTTTTTAATCAATGTCACGGACTTTACTCACCCGCTAACCGCGTACCCTCGTTCGTTTTGATATGAAAAAGAAAGGTTTGTTTTAAGGGCTGTCGAGCTCGGTTAGTTCTGTAAATGAAATTACGCGTCTCATTATATAAAGATATCGTGCTACGGAACAACATTCTGCTCAGAGAATATTGAGCCTGGCTACCGATGCCGCATCGGACCTTGTTGCCTGTGACGTGTTTAAGTTAATTATTTACTCTGCTGTAACCCAGTTGTGTTGTCAAAGCAGGGCAAACAGTATGTTTAAAAAATACATAAATGAAGGGTCTGTTAATACGTAATTGTATTTATGGAGAAGTTGTGGAAGTATACCGTTGACATTTAGCCACCAGCAAGCCGTTGCAAGTCAGTGGGCAAACAGTCCGGCTATCGGATAAAAATAAAACATCCGCGAACCCTTTGTTACGGAGATCAGGCGTCATAAACGATCAATTTTATCCGTGTTGTGACAGAGCGCGTCCTTTGTCCGCGTCGCAGCGGTCTGAGCGCGCGGTTCCGTTACCCGCTGACATTCCTAGCGGGACCCAGACCCGGCCCTGCGCCACGCGCCTCCAAAATATTCTTTGACTTTTGCTTATGTACTATAATTGACTTGCTTATGTTTATATATAATAATGATTATGTATCAATGTGTTTCCGTGTAGTTAAACGCACGACAATCGTGTGTATTTGCAGGGATTTGTTATGTAACGCATTTGTGTATGAGCGTGCGGCATATAAACGCGCACATACATAAACATGTTACCCATTTGCTTATTTGTTTTTGTTTTTATTAATTATTAAGAAATTGTTTTCCACCCCTAGAACACCATATAATACCTATCTTAATGATAAAAAAGTTTTTTTCAGGCGGTTGTAAAATGTACAATCGATTATAATTCCCTACTTTCAATTTGTCTTTGCACCAATCACTAAATGAATACATTTGTCGTACCAAAGCTTGTGTGATCGATTGCCTTGTACCCGTGCCGACATCGAGATAGCAGAGGACAGGTCGTCGAAACGCGCCTCGTAACGCTCCATGCCTCGTGAAAGACCTGGGTAGTGAGATGTCCTGTACATCGCAAATTCTCACTACCTTGTCTTTCATGCGGAGCGAGCACCCTCACCAAACACCCAGCGCAGCAGACTACCCACCACCGACCACCACAACACTTCAGGACCTTGTGATCACGATGGATATATATATGTAAAACTTGTTTGTACATGTCATATATTTTGAGTATATTTATGTTTTTATTTATATCCAATGTTTTTACACAAATTAATAATAAATATGACCAATGATAGGTTCATTATATCATAATACATTTAGGTACCGAGGAACTGTGTTACACTGGTATAGTGTGTGTATTTTTAACTTTTTTTTCGTCGATTGCTCGTCTTGACAGACAGATTATTATAAACTGACATATTGTTGTAGTGGTGTCGCACCGGTTTAACGATTGATTGTTCGATGACAAGACGCAGACGCGTGCGGCCGCGGGGCGCAGCTGGTACAGCGAGTTCTTTATTCCACGCTGGACGCACACACTCGTAATGTTTAAAACAATCGAATTGAAGTTTTGGAACACGTTTCGCAGGGGAGCAATGTATGCATATTAAAACTTCACGTCGCCACATATCGTGTGCGGGTCCGTATAAATAGACGAGAACAAAGTCCATCGAACGTTATTGACTGCGAAATGTTTACAAATGTCAAGCGGAAGAGAAATAAACGCGCTTGGGAACGAAATATCATTTAGGACATTGTGGCGCGAAACGAACGAAATGGCGACATTGCAGTCTGCAATTATTTTTATGCCAGGTGTCGTGTCGTGTGGTAACGCAAGTAAAAAAAAAAGGGAAGGGGGCGGGTGTAACTTTTCATTCGTGTCCACCGGCTTCCGCAAACACAATACCGAGTTTAGCGCTCGCCTTCTGCCAACGCTCCCGCGTTCTGTAAACTGTCTGTGTTGTTATTGTGAAGAAGATTTGTACAGGCTTGCATTCAACGCTCTGAAATTTTATTTATAAAATTATATTTATACAAAAGAAAGTAAGCCACCACGTTGCTCCTGTAAATTCTTAAGTCTCTTTGATACTGTTTACGTTTGCTTTACATACTTATTCTGAATACGCGAGCTTGTTACCGGTAAAACTATTTACGACGCGCCAAACATATCAACATTATTTGTTAAAGCGACGGTGCGAAGGGTGGGGGGGGGGAGAACAGGGGGGTTAGTAAAAAAGAGCGCAAAACGAGAATACGCTTCGCACGAGTCGTTTTTAAATAGTCCGTTCAAAGCCAACGTTGATAGTCGGCCTATAGGACAGCGGTTAAGGTCGTTCCGAAGGCAGTGTGAATTATTTAATATGACTGTTGGTTACAAGTAGCAAACGTGCATGGAGAGGTCTTGAATAATCTAATATAACTTGTATCATAAAACAGATATCGGATTGACGAATGGAGTTGTTTAATTGAAGGCAATAAGTCGCAATAAATCGCACGCGCGCCGTCACCGAGCGCAATCGGATTACGTGCGTGCGTTGCAATAGAAACCCGAAATAGTCAGTGGTATGTGCCGCGGTGATGGCAATCCGCACCGTCGCAGCGCCGCAACGCCGCAACGCCGCAACGCTTGCACCGATAATGGAATTACCGGCGACGCGATCCGGCTTTCTCGCGGACCCGACCCTATGCGACACGACGCGACGCGACGCGACGCGACGCAACAGCTTTGACGCGGTCACGACGGGCCCGTTTCCGACCGCGTGGTTCGCCTGCATATATGTCTGATGTATATTAGTGGAAAGTGACCGTTAGCCGCGGTGCGCTTCTTCCTTTTGTTCCTTTTTAAATCCGCTTTCCGACTCGTGGCAACCCGACATGTTTTATATTTGTTTGTTCGCTTCCGTTCAACGTTGAATGACGGCTATCGACTCCGTGTTTCATTCATAAAAAAGTTACACTAACTGATCGGATCAATTAAACTATTGTTGGTCAAAAATGCAAATTACTACAAGTACTATTTCATTTCTTAAAATATCTATTTACGGTTAAAAACATAATGTTATAAATGCATCACCTAATGAACTACTCGCGTGAAAATTCTTGTTTTAATAACGTACGTGTGTGTGTTCACGGGAGTTATAAGTTTCCTCCATTTTTCACCTTCATTCCCTACCCATCTATTTTTTTCACTATCCCATTATCTGGACATTCTAAAGTAAGTTCATCATGAGGGCACGTCTCGTTCATCTCCGTCTGCCAGTCATGTTTATCATGCCATAATGTGTAATCTCAAACAGAACTTCGTGTTATGATTTTTATTGGGTTTATATATATGCACCTATATTACTTACTATATAAATATACAGCGTTCACATCTATATAAGTCGGCGGTATTTTAGTCCTCCGTGAGTTTGTCACAGTGAGGGGTACACTGGGATGGCCGCGTGTGGACAAAGCCTTCTGTACTTGAAACCGTATATACCTCATACGCCTTGCAGATGTTCGAACAGCGGTCTTCGATGTCGAAGTAGGTCGTGCCGAGGGCCGCCCGCCGCCCGCCCGTCACCTGTAAATAGCATTCTAACGCTTCATGCATATTTGAGCAACCGCGGACATAATTTCTAATCAATATTTTCATAGAGAACATTGCAATTGATTTTATCGTGGCAGTATACATTGTTTCCCTATTGTATGTAACTTTCGTATTTGTATACACCGCAAATCGATTAAGTTGCGAGAATGTAAATATTTGGATAAGGTTTCGGGAACAATCCTCGGGAGCACTTTCACCTCAACTCACTGGTCACTGGGGGGGTTCGCTCAATCGAACTAAGAGTCCTATAACTAAATATCAGTAAGACAACAACAACAACAACAACAACAGTAGCAGTAGCTCGTCGTAGTAGTATAGTAGTAGTAGTCACCACTCCCCACGTCTACTTGTCCACTTGACCTGTGCATTGGCGATTGCACCGCCGCAAGCGTAAACGCTCTTTGTAATGAACCGAGAATTTTTTCCATAATAAAGAAAACCGGAAGCATTAACGGCAACTCGTCCCCGGGACGACTGCACCGGTTGCAACGCGGGCGCACTCGGCGGGGTCAACGACCTGCCGCACCAACTCTCCCCGGACACGGCGACGGCGACGCTCGCCTTTTCTGCGCCGACACTTTCCGGAAATGATTCTCGTAAACTGCTTTAATATGACGTGTCACCACTTGAGATATTTTATATTTTTTTGATATTTATTAAGTCTGACTGTAAATTCACATGTCGCCTTGCTGTCCTATATAAACAAACATTTGAATACTTAACAAATGTTTTCTACCCTAACTGAAAATAAATTCTGCTTCGCTGTGTTATTATGTATAATTTTCGTTTAATTCGACGCCGTATCTTGTAGTCTCGCAGCGCGGCAACATTGTACCTTCCCGACGTGTACACTCCGAGGCGGCGGTGTGTCCGCGACCGTCGGCCGGGGTGGTGTGGTGCAGGTGCATCCCATTCGTTCCATTACAACAAATTGCCCGAATTATCCCCCGGCGAAGGCCGTGATTTGAGCTGATTGGACAGTGCTTGTATAATTAGGCGTTCGTTATTGCAATTAGCGCTTGCGATATTACAACTCGTACACAGGTGTACAGTCGTGTACGCGTACGCTCGTGTACGCTCGTGTACGCGCGTCGGTCCGGCTCGTCAATTTGCGGCGAGGTCTATCGTCACAAGCGGAGGGCGCGGAGGGCGCGGCGAGCAGTGTGCGGGGCGGAACGTAATGATTTCAATTTGTTCATTAGTTGCGATCGAGTGGAGATAAATTGGATTAGCAGCCGCGTCCGCATAGAGAATCCCTTTTGCAGTTCGCGCGTACAATTCGCTTCATAGCTGTTTATTGTTCATAACTTATTTTAAATACTTAACGTTTCATCTTGTTGATCGATTCAGATTGCCAGTAGAATTGCATTAGTTGACAAGTTATTCTGTACGGTCGTCATGAACACCGCCGCACATTGTTATACTCTCCATGTTTTGTTTGGGCGTTATCGCACGCAATACGACGAAGCAATAACCATATCCCGCTCCGATACCGAGAACTGTGCCCCAGGCCTACCACGCGGCGACAACGCGCTGCTTAAGAAAACACACTTGAGCTCTGAAACAAAATGTAAACACCTAAAGTCATAGCTCTGAAGGTCCTTAGAATACAGTTAGTATTGAATTTTCCATTCGCTGACATTTACTTAGAAGCTATCCCAGGAGACGAACGTCGAATACGAGCTTTAAACTCTGAGGCCCGGTCCGGAGACCTCTGGGAAGCTTAAATTGATTTCAAACGCCGTCTAAACAATGAAATGGGACGATTCGTCGTGCGGGCCGAGCCGCTCCCCGCACCACGACTTTTATGGCAAGAAGTAGATGAGTCTCTGCTCTGTGATGGGACATTTGAAACAGGATTTTGTCTTAAATTTAATTATTTAGCCTTGAGGGTAACGAACGAAATCGATACCTTAATATTGCAATAGTCATCCGCGTAATTCGATCGTACTTTTGATAATGCTCTCGTGCCACGGAAATTTTACCATGATTTATGGACGCGATCGCAAGACGCCATAGTTTTGACCAAAGGTGGCGCTGTAGCGGTAGTCTGTAAACGATGCGTCTATCATTATTCTTTTTTGTTTCATTTATATGTAAACCTCATTAAGTCGTTCGATCAGTTTTATCATTACGCGCAAGCGTAGCGAGTGAGTGGCACCGAATCATTTTATTAGTATGTAAGTCCATATGCAGTGTCGGTCCAAAAAATATCGTAGGAGATCTTGGTAGAGTTTAACATGTTAATGTGATATTAGGTACAATATAATGTTTCTATTCCTGATACACGTATACATCAGCTCCCGGCAGTGAGTGAATATGTGTGGTTGTGGGTGTACGTAGCTCCTAGAACTTTGCTAATTACGTGCATGTCCGCGCACCTCGCAAGCTTATTAGGTGCGGGTAGCAAATTTAATGTGTGCCGGGCGCGCGGACCGCCCCCTACCCCGCGCCCTCGTGACGCGGCAACGAATTCAGCTTCAACAGCACTTTCAGACGCTTGCAAAGCACGTGATGGACGTGCGGTGCGGCGCGGCGCTTCGATTGCTTCGCGTTAAGCTACGCGTCAGAAAGCGGCGAGCGACCGAACGGAGCACACGTGACTCCGGACCCGGACCGGACGTTGCCGCGAGTTCATTAGTTAGTGTTCAGGCTGTGAACGCGCGGCGCACTACTCTATTACCTGCAGCCTGAGTCGCCCGGTCGTCTCCATCAGTCCGGATATTTTTCAATTTATTATTATTTCTTTATTTAAGGGTTGCAGTCTCATCTGTCGCGCGACATGAACAATCACCATGACAATATGTAAGTGCATTATGTACAGCTTTGCTTGCTGCCGTCCCTTTAATTCGTGTGAAAGTATGCAATGCCGTGGTCAACATTTTGTTAATTGTTTGAAAGTCTTGTGAGAGTTGAATTTTTCCTCGATAGAATTTTCAGGATAATAGAATTAAAGGATCCAATCAATCCAATGTGGCCCCGCCATCAAAGTCGGCTTGTTATAGATCTCTACAGCTATCACAGCCAGCTTTGATGAGCACGGCTCCATTCTCGCAGCCTGGCCGCAGCGCGCCGTGCTAACGTTTCTCGGGCTCGGCCCGTCAAAGCGGCGGTGAGATGTCCACCCGTCTTCATATCACAGCCACTTTGATGTGGTCGGTTTGCGGAGAACGCTGCGTCGGAAGGGACGGTGCCGCGGCGGCCACCCGCGGCCCATTCGTGAAAGTGGTTGTGCCGTGTTGCCAGTTCATATCACAGCCATTTTTGACGAGTGGGGCCGCGGTACGTGTCGGCGCCGGTGGGCGCGGTGGGTGGCGGTGGGCGCCGGTGAGCAACGGTGACGGCGGCAGCAGCAGGCGGCGACCGGCAATTAGAATAGCAAGCAGCGAGCAACGGGAGGTGATCTATCTTCACCTCCGGCGGCCGGTGTGTCGCTCACAAAGTGGCTGTCATGTGTGCGATTGTGCGATTGAGTCATCATATCACAGCCAGCTTTGATGAGCGACAAGCGGCCGCCGGTCGGACCGGGAGTCGCGGAGCAACATGGGGGTCGCGCGGGTCAGCGAGGACAGGCGTTCAGGGAGTCGGCAAAGTGGCTGTGACGTGCTGTGTCTGTGACCATATCACAGCCAGCTTTGTTGACTTCCTGTCGCTGAAAACATTCACCGAGGACTTCTGCCTGCGCCGCAAGCTTGCCTACATACACTTGAAGATGTCTGCAGCTGCTAACTTTTTTTCATTATTTATGTAACTTGTATAGATGTTTTACTACTATTACATGTTATGTATATTTATATATATTGTTATGTGTATTGTTATATATTTTTATTATAGTTTTCTAACTTTGTTATTGGTGCCGTTGTTAAACCAGCATTCGTTTTGCAGGTAACAGTTGGTCGGCGGGCTCGGTGGAGGTAGCAATTAATTACGCATATCGTGACCAATATTGTATTGTATTGTATACAAATATTTTATTAATTAATATAATAAAATTACATTTATTACTACGCTGTCGTTTTATTTAATACGGAGAGTTTTACCTCATTTTCCATTTGATTGTCCAGCCCCATTAGCTGACAAATGTGCATGTAATAGTCGTACAATTTAACAATGTTATCGTTCAGTTAAATCTATTTTACTAAACCTAAAGTCGGAGTAAAGAGAAAATATTTACGATACTATAGATAATAAATGTTGTCAGTATATGAAACCTTGCTTATATGCATAAGATGAGCAATATATGAAAAATTGCGATGTTCACGAGGCAAACGCTTGTTATACCTGTTTCTAAGCTCCATAAACTTAATAACTCCTTCGTGTCTTGTGCAACTGTGGAGTCTTATGTAATAAATTCATGCACTGTTATAGAATTATCACAGAGTTTTTGTATTTGATATTACTCGAACCACTTAAAAATAAAAGAAGTTTACTTAAAGTAGTTATAGTTTAATTAAAGAAGTTTGTGAACTCTTCAGATCTGTACGCGTTAATAACCGTTATACGACATGTGTTCAAAAATTATCGCAAATTTTGTGTATTTTCAAAAATTATTTATTCGTGAATATCTATTTTGTTGTCCCCGTCATAGTAATCCCCCTGGCATATTATACACGTGTCAACATTTTTTCCAATCTTCGAAGCACTTCAAAAAATCATTTTTTTGTATCTTGTTCAGCTCCTCCTTCGATACCGTCAATCGTGACGTAGCGACGTTTTTTCATGGGCCTCTTCAGTTTCGGCCACAAGAAAAAGTCACAAGGGGCCAGATCTAGGGAATACGGTGGCTGCGGTATCATTAGTGTGTTGTTTTTAGGTAAGAAGTCGCGTACAAGCAGCGATGTGTGAGCAGGGGCGTTATCGTGGTGCAAAAGTAAATTTTTGTTTTTCTACAATTTCTGGAGGATTGATTCGGGCAAATTGCGCATAATACACTTGCAGGTAATATTCCTTGTTCACCGTTCTACCATGTTGCAAGAACTCATGATGTACCACGCCCCTGCAATCGAAGAATATTGAAAGCAAAATTTCGCGATATTTTTGTAAAATACCATACAACACACTGATCTCAATAACTAGCAAATTCCATACTAAAATTATTTAGTGCATATTATCAAAACTCACTCTCGTCTCTCTAGCGCTGCAACTTCACCCTCCAGATCTGTCGGATCGTTTTCATCGTAAAGCTTTTTCGCTGTCACCAAAATCTCTTCGAAAGGCAAGTAATCTGGTAACTGAAATATTTTTTACTTATTTAATTAGTAATTAAAATTTATAATAAGCACTTGATAATGACTTGACTATAGAAAAGTAATTAGGATTTAGAGTGAACATCTGCTCATTCCCGGAACAGGCTTTTAAATCAGCAATGGTAGGATGATTTGAAATTTGGTTAGGTTAGAAAATAATTCTGCCTAAACTTGCTACGTGGCTTTACAGCTCCGAGATCCGTACCCGGCCAATTTACATCTACCTGTGTTTTTTTTAGATAAAACGAATTGTCCCACTAGTGCGCAATTCGCCAGACCTTCCGACACTTGTACAAAGAACATAGAACCTACAAAAGTGCCATAAAAAGGGTATTTCCTAAATAATTTTAATAAAATAAAAAAGTAAAAAGTTAATTTTGAAAGTCAAATAAAAATAAAAAATGAATATACACATTCCGGATTCCTGCAAGAAAAGGAATGGAAGATATTAAGATGAGACAGGAGCATGACTATAATATTTAGTAAAAAATTATTAATTGATTAAGTAATCCCTGCTTTATTTACTGTAAAGGAGAATGAGAGGTCTCCAAAAGCGCAAAATAATTATTATAATTTAAAACCGATTTATGATTTCTTAATTCTTGTAAAAAAATTCATGTAAAATAAAGCCTACATTTCACCAACTAAAATATGAAAAATGCATGTCCAAAAAAATTACTTTTGATATTAGTAACAGATGGTCCGTACTCAATGATTAAAGTAATTTAAACAACTACGCTTACATTCAAAGTGAGAGTGAAATATAAATAAACTCCTTGTGGTGAGTGCACACACACATAAACATATATGAATTAATGTTATTTCCTTTCACGAATTTTCGCATCACGGTCCTACATCATATTCATGGAAAGGAACATGTACAAGGAATGCTTTAATTACAAGTTACATTTAGTTTTTGTGGTGTAGAAATAATTTCCTTAATAATTTTATAATCAAAGGCAGTCTTGTTCAACATAAATAATAATAAATTCAATGTACCCTGGAAAGTAGGCAGTGCATCATGGCCATATCGACGTCGCAGTCGAACACCTCAGGCGCCCTGTGCAGCACCAGGGCTGCGGTCACGTACACGGGGAACAAGGGCGGAGCGCACAGGAAGTAGTCGTACAGGCGCACCACGTCCGAGTACCGGTTGAGGCTGTGCCCGAACCACGTCAGGTACCACGGCAGTGCAAACATCGTGCCAACACCCGCTCTACATGACAAATAGAAACATTAATTTCTATTGAAGACAGGAGACATATGGCTGCTAAAGCCTTTAGGTTGGGCAGTGAAGACCACAGACCGGCATACACAAGATAGGTT
>DWIC01000522.1:0-11449 GCA_018248135.1 Battus belus
TTAAACTAACTCACTATGAAAGGAATAAATGTTACGTATAAAAAAAAAATCGTGCTTTTCTTTATAACAATATTTATGGCAAGACTAAGTATATTGTGAAAATAGTAATACTTATAGTAAAATACGTGGATTTTTAGGTTTTTATATATATTAGAGGACTATAATAAGTTTACATTTACCTTGCTATCTGATTCCACAGCAGGAAAGGCACCATCCCAACCAAGTTTCTTTAAAGCATTTTCACATTCTACCTTAGCAATTGTCAATTGATTTATATACCTCTTGAGTTTCTTTGCATCGGCCAATTGCTGCCTACTGATGTTGTGTTGAGTGCTGCTTTTTTCAATCAACAAGTCAACATGCCAACCTACCTTTATATTAAATATCTTTAGGGATGGCCAATGCCATGCAGTGGGTGTCTATGGCTGGAAAGACAACATCACTTAAAACAATGTAGTGGAATTTTTATTTGTTTTTGCTCAATCAACATTTATAATTGCCTGCATGATAATTCTTGGGTGTTAAAAAGGTGTTTGTTGGATACCCATAGTATAGTAGAATTGTACAAAGGAATAACTAATCTTAGGGCGCCGCCTTGTTCATATTTTTTTTGTCATTTAATGTTTGTGATGAATGTCATGACAATATATAGATGTAAGCAAGAGCTCATTTTAAGAGAAACTAAAATCTAATTGAGCTCCCTTATCAGTAAGTCTGTTCTTGTCTATATGTTAGTCTGATTTAATTCTAAAATTGTGGGTGTAAAATCTACAAAATCAACAAATGTTCAAATATATACACCACATATAAATCATGTTTTTTAAACATTATTGAAGTTTGACCAAATGCTATAATTTTACTAATTAACATAGACAGGATAAATACAACTATTTACCGCTGAAATATTACAGAGCAATCTTTTCCCAATGCCGTGGCGCCTGTAAATTTTCCGAACATAAATATCCTCTAACATAAGGGCAGGGCCTTTCCAAGTTGAATAAGTTGGAAAATATATAGCATAGCCCACTACAGTACCCGATGGCGACAACTCTGCTATCTTGCATCTAAAAGCTGGAGGCTGCCTTTCAAACCCATCACGCTGAAGATCTGCAAATTAGTTTTCAGTAAGTTCCAATAATTTGTAATAGGACTTCTGGTTACCACTAAAGCACCTTCAGATTAAAAGATCTCCATATTTTTGACTCGATCTTGCAAGCGAAACTCATAGCGTAGCCTATCATAGGCGACCATGTCTCGGATCCGCAAATCTTCACATATATTATAATCAAATATTTATATAGTATTTTTGAAAAAAACTAACCTTCAACAGTTAACTGAGGACCTTGAGACATTCGTTCACAGTCCGCTAGCTCCTGTGAACAATTTATAAATTTTATGATGTAAATTTTAATTTATTAATTCTTGAACAGTTAGATACAGTGCGATGTGTGCAGTAACATATATTCATTACCGATGAATTCAACCGCCGGCCAATTCTCAAAATTCTATACTCTCAAATTATGGTTTGTTACCTGAATCATATCGGCTACTGCAACCATATCATTAACGGTCGCGTCGCGTATAGTTAAATCTTCACCTTTTACTTTATGGCTCATTGTATTAGAATCAGAAAGAATATACTTAAAACTTTTTATCTAATGCCACAACGGGTGTCCGTTAACGCGAATGACAACCAAATGTCATTTTCAAATCAGTACTTTCAGTAAGACAAATGAAATATAATCCGTAGGGCCAAAGTAAAGACGAGCATAATTTATAAGTATACTTATCATTGTTTTTTACAATATCTTTTACGAGTTACTCTTTTCATTATTTATTATTAAACAAATTGAAAAATTAAATTATACACCGATGGGGAACTTGTAAGGAGAGCGCGGGGAAGCCTGAAAGTGGTTCGCCATAGGGTCCTCTACATCCGGTTGGCATCTCCGGGATTATGCTTGGCCGGCGGGGTAGCCTTTCAAGTCGGACTAGCGCACTAGTTGGGCCCCCTACAAACCGCGGGCGGCTAGCGGAGCAACGTTTCTTCAGATGTCGCTGACGTCTAGGACAAATGACCCAATGCATCGAAAACTTACGAGCCCAAACGGCTGTCTAATAAAGCACAAATACCCAGACCATTCCCCCTTTATGGACTTCCGGAACCCTCACTCACCTGACGAAACACAACAACATTAATATACTGCTGTTTCACGATGATATTCTGTAAAAGCATGGTAATTACCCGGTTCTAGCCTGGCCCTTTTTAGCTACTGGTGTTGGTGTAGCTTGGCTCTACGATTAAAAAAGCTGCGGGAGTGACTCAATAAACGGTCTAGTGGCGAGTTTCTCTAGGTTGTGGTTACAGGCCGTCTCGAGAAAAGCAACTTCAAAGCGTTGACGCAGCTACGTGCTGTTACTAAATCGACGTGAACGATTGTTTCATTTCAGTTTCAAGTGGCAGCTACAACCTACAAGACTTGACTAAGTAAATGCTATTACATTCTGTATATGTTCGTGGCGGATATATTACCAATTTATGGTAGTTTCTTAAGTAATTCGAAGCAGGTTTAATTGAGTAAAAAATGACATCACAAATAAGAGAAGAATTTAAGTAGTGCCAATTTATGTTAGGAAACTTTAATTGATATTTTATAAAGTGCTTGCATTTGTTACAACATTTTACAAAAAATTGAAGAAACGTAACCCAATGCATTTAACAACGTTACTATAATAGTTTGTCTCTTATCCTTATTATCGTACTCTGCGGCGCGCGTACATGGAGAAAGATTATTACGCCGAGTTCGCCCGACTTGCGTTGGCTACCAGAGCATCGCCGGTCAGCTGGTAGCAAAGGGCGCCGTGTGATTCAGTCATGTTCTGTGCTCCGATGGCTTCATAAAATGCCTTCGCCTCGTTCCACGCCAGTACGTGAAAGTCCACCCTCCTGCAGCCGGACAACAAGGCTTCCTGGAACCAGCAAACTTTAAACTAACGTGTAATTCGTTTTTTAAGTATCACGATAATGATTATTCTTTTCGAGTAGTTGTCGTAGTGGAGGTCTTTGCACGACCTTTCTCGCGGTCCTGTCGTCCTTGCCGACTGATATGACACAAAATTAGAGGTGATACCACGAGAGATTTGATTCGTTCATCGCAGAGTAAAGTGTTATAGTGTAAATGTGTAATTCGTTCACTTTAAATAATGGGACATTTTTATTGCCGTTGTTACGGCTTGGTTGGTTTAAAAATATTAAAATAATTTTTTGAGTAACAACTCAAAAGGTTATCGAGGGGCCACCCCAAGACGCGCAAGGTCGCATAAAGTCGTTGGATGCGTGCTGCGTAAGACCGGTCATCTTTAGGGAATGGCGATCTTTAGGGAAGCCATGTGGAGCTCACCCCTGGATAAAATACATTTAGTTCGCTTTAATAAAACCGTTGTTATTACTTACTGAAACAATTTTCTGAAACAACTTCCGGCCTGTGCCTTGTCGCCGGTGGATTTTCTTGACGTAAATGTTGTTTATCATTACGGATCTCCCTTCAAACGAGGAGTACGTTGGAAAATACGTAGCGTACCCCACCGGTACGCGAGTCTCTGTGTCCTCCGCTATCACGCATCTAAATGCAGGCCACTGAGCTTCGAATCCGTCCCGCTGCAGATCTTTAAGTTACGATTAAATGAATTAAAAATTTATTGTTTTTACTAAAGAACTGTAATAATGTATAGTAATACTCCATCCGAAATGAAATGCAAGACTTCGGACGCCATCTGTAATACAAATATAGCGTCAAACACAAGCCAGTTCCCAGAGGACATTACTTTCTTTGCTACACAACCAAAGGAAGATCATCAGATTTAGGGCAAATTCCGTCAAGACACAGTCAACTACCTGTTTTCTTCTGTAAAAATCTTGAATCTACAACCCAAATGCAATACAGCGGCCACGTTGCTGACCGCGTTCCAATTTAAATTCGAACGCTCGAGAATAATTTAAAACAAAAAGCATTGTGGCCGTAATGGCCAGCAATACCAAGCGATTTTACGTGAATGCTACAGACTGTTCTAGAAGTAGACCACATGTCTGTTCCATACGGAACGCTATTACGGAATACTTGTATTGATGGCGTTACGTGACTATTTATACTGGTGCGGAAGTAATTTAATGAAGAATTCAGACACACACAGTCGCGCGGCGCACGAGTTTTAGTCCGATTGCACTTTACCCGCCACTCGAGGCGGCGTCGTCAGCCAACAAGACAATTGTTTTGTCTTCGCTTGGAGTGTGGCGTCAGACGGAACTTGAGGGTTGTCATTTGAGCAATATAATGTGAACGTTCAGTTGTAGCAGCTACTGGTGTAAAAATGCAAGAGATTCGTTTAACTTTTTTTATTATAAATATTAGGGAGACTGGAAAGTGATGTCGTTCCGGCGCATTTATTTTACAGAAAAACCGATTGATTCTCACTGCTCCAATTGTATACTAGATAACAAAAGGTTGTTGATAAAGAAGTCGATCATGTTGTTGATTAGAAATTGAATTGAATAGAACTTGTTAAAGCAACATTACTTTTCGGTCCGCCTAATATATAAAGAGATAATAAACAAACAACTGCAACTCGCATTATACGCGAATAATATATTTTTAAGAAACTAATTTTAGTGCCACTCGTAGTACATCGGCCAAAAATATTAATTTACCTTTGAAGGTTAGCGTGGGACCAGACGACATATTCTGAGCGTCGGCTAACTCCTGGGAACAATGATGTATGTTGAAACTTTTTTTGTTATATTAAAAAAAATGTGCGTCCATGGCACGTAGTGAAAATTGAAATCGGACAATTTAGAGGCAAGGAGCAAATTAGGAGGTAAGGTAATTTAGACAATTCTTTGTGTGACATGGTCGAAGACATTTGGCATGGTCGTTGAACCGCAAGTTTTTATACACAATTCACCAAATACGTAATATTTTAAAATCGTAACTACTTAGCACTTATTTGACTTTATTTTCTAATTTTTTTCAATAAGGATCATTTATAATTATACTTTTGAGAATTTTCTTTATGAGATAACTTTATGTGAAGAATGCCAGAAAAGCTGAACCACCGCGATCTTGACTATGTCTTCGCCGCCCCACCCACGCCGAGCAACTCGACGATGTCATGTGAAGGTGTTAATGTGTGCGCTAAACAGGTTAATTATTAAATATTTAGTCTACGATTTATGTGATAAAAAGTAATAGATACGAACCTGGACCATGTCGGCCACCGCAGGCATGTCCTCCGCGGTGGCTTCGCGGACAACAATGTTTTCGCATCTTGTATTCATTTTAGTTAAAATAATTTGCGATACTAGAAATGCGGAACGCTACCTACGCGCGTATCGCCGTCGCCGGAGATAACGAAAAAAAGATAGCGCACACACATACACACACACGTTTGGCCCGAAATACAAGATCGTTATCAAAAATAAATACTCAGTTAATAATACAACATTTATGACTCTCATACAGAGTGCGTGCCGTCAATAATGAACAGGTAATTGCGGTACAATTTAAAAAAAAAAGAAATATTAACAGCGTATTACAAATTGTTCAGTTCATTTACTGATTTAATACCTTGTAGTGTATGAAGTGTACGATTCAAAAACAACACTGTGTACACTGCAAAATTTTAGTAAGGATGTGTTTATATTTAAGTTTTTTGATGCTTTATCGGTTCCATGATGTACGTGATGTTTTTTTCATGGCATATTGTAGCTTTCAATTGAAGTTTCATATTTTTTGGCCTCCAACCCTTAAATCTCAACCAAAATAATAATCGTTTTGTTTGACAGGCGAAGGAGTTCAAGCCACCGTTAAAGTGCAACAGAATTACATGTTACGCGCAGCGCGCCTGATGGAACTTGTCGCGGATATTATATTAATCTAAATATATATAGTTGACATAGTGATCTATCAACGCACACCCCAAACCACTGAACGGATTGGTGTGCAGATAGATGTTATGACGTATACATTCGCTACGAAAGGATTTTGATTAATTCTACCCCCAAGGGGGTAAAATAGGCGATAAAAATTTGTGTGAAACTGCCAATTTTAAACCGGTCGGGCTGAGACTTTGCATGCGTAAAGCTACTATGACGTAGGCAACCCCTAAAAAGGATTTTGATAAATTCCACCCTTAAGGGAATAAAATAAGGGATGAAAAACTATACTTAACTTATAATAATACTTATTAATACAAGCGAAGCCGCGGGAAAAAGCTGCTATCATATAAATACAAACGTACCGTAATATAATTCCATATGGTACAGATATGCGATTAACTTGACACAATTGTCTCCCATTTAGGTTAGAGACTTCCTCTCTACTCATAAGGTTCCCTACTCGTAGAACATCTCCACTTGACTTTTTCATTGGCATTAGTTTGATAGCTGGAGGTAGGTATATTAATTTAACTATGTGATTCTTATGGACATAGAAAGGAACTATTTTCATTACTTTCTTTTTTACATATATTTCCTTCAGAGTCGTCCACGCGCCTTAATTAAAATATTTAAAAAATATTACTAGCATCAAGGCTGTATGCGGTATACTATGTATGCCATAGGTCCTGGTGGTACCGCTTTTGTGAACACTATTCTTTTTAACCTTGTGTGAAGTAAAACTATAAAAAAAGAGTGCTTTTCCCAATGGTCATTTTCTGTAAGGTTTTCAAACACACAGACCTATTTTCTATCTGTAGGTAATGGATAATCAAAACGGTAGTGGTTTTGTTGAGTAAACATCGAACTGTCTCATCGCCATATACCACGTAGAGCTTGCGTTTTATACCGGGCTATCAGGCAAACGACTTCTGTGATGAGAACAATGGCAGAAGACACTTGCCTAAAAGAAAGTCACCAATACCCATTCACTCTTGTCTTGATGACTCCTCAGTTATAGTTGACGCGGGTAGTTTGTTCTACCCGTTGGCTGTTCCAACTGCTGTATAAAAGTAGTACCGAAATGCTTAGTGCTGGTGTAAGGGATTTCTGATAATATTTGTCAGTAGTCTGTCACGTCAGCTGTTCATGAATCTAAATTTTGTGATGACGGGGCTCGAGGACGCTTAGTTATTATAGATATGTTTACACTGAACACTCACGACTCTCTGGTACCCGGTCAATTTAGATATTACAAAAAATGTAGCCAATGTTTTTATTAAATAAAAAATATACAGAATGATATATGTAAAAGTCTAACTAAAATATCTATTTTACGTATTTACAATCACGCTGTATTAACACTTGGAAACTTCAAAGGCCAATGTCTTTCTGCAGTACAGTCATCAGGGCAGATAGTTTGATGCTTACATAGTGTGTACGATACGACAGCAAATGAGCTATACATTCACCTCTTTAAAATTTACACGTCTATGACCATATCAGGCCCATTTTTTGATTTCGAGGTGTAATGTTGAACCCTGAAGGCAGGGTATGTTGTGTCTATTACACAAGATACCCTGGCCTCAGGGAAAAGGCAGAGTTATGTGTGATTCCTAGCTACCAAAACCCCCCTCTGTGGTAGTCCTCTGTGGAAGCTAAACCTCCCCAAGTATCCTCATGGAGACCCACCTCCCATTAATAATGCTCATAAATCCGATCATTCAATCGCTTCCTCCGAGATACCTTAACCCTCTTATAAGATCCCTCCTGGTTAAAGGTTATTATATCTGTCGTTAATTTATGGTGTAAACAATAAATAAAAATATACAAGGCAGCGTAAGATAATGAAATCATACGACAAAGTTATCAGAGAGAACTGTCTGCGGAATTTGGAACTGACTAAGGCGCACCTGGATACTGGTGGTGGTGGTGGTGGTAATAGTGGGGAGATATAGAATAAAATAACAAGCAGTTGTCCAATATTGATATATTAGCTAACACTGTACAAGGAGCACGGCACATGCGGCTGCCGGCCGCGCGGTACAAAAATATTGTTCTTGGGACACTTTACGCTACGGA
This sequence comes from Battus belus, assembly GCA_018248135.1. Lineage (NCBI taxonomy): Eukaryota > Metazoa > Arthropoda > Insecta > Lepidoptera > Papilionidae > Battus > Battus belus. The sequence continues at coordinate 8,012 of DWIC01000522.1, forward strand.
CTAGCCTATCTATGTACATACGATACGATATTGCAACGGACCCCTGGGACCAGCGACCCGCGACGGTCCCCCACCCATGCTTGATGAAACTACAACTGGTACAGTTGAAGAATAATACTAATGTGTTACATCCACTGTAGCAGCGCACTAAAACACATCATTTTATGTTCCCCTATAGATTTAAAATAGGACCGATATGAAGCGGCTTGCAATCCATAGAACCTTAACAAACTCAGAGGAGTCATGTGGCCCACGTGCGCTATGTGGCCACAGCCCATTGCCGTTTGGTCTTTCCAAATTTCTTAATAAAATTTTAATTTTAACAATAAATTGATAAATGAAATCCAATCAATAATAGTTACGTCAAACTGGGCGTGCTGTGTTTACACGCAAGAAATATTTGAGTTGGTCATAATATAGTCTAGGGGTATTTAACGAACGAATACCGCGGACGCGTGTACGTCCGCCCCGTGGGCCGAGTTGTGTGCTGTGTGAGGTAGTGCAGGGCGGCACGGAGCACTAGAATGCGGCACGAAGCGGCACGGAGCGGCACGAGGCAGCGCGGGCCGTCAGTGGAATGCGCGCGGAGCGAACTGCGCGCCCCACGCCGACACCGACGCTGACACCGAGCCTGCCGACGCTGCAATGTTTTTAAAATTTAAACATATGTATTCATATTAATATCTTGTTTGTGTGCGAAGGAAAAGAGGCCTAATTTATTAGAAACTAGAATAAATTGATTTCCGTTATAATTCTCCTCGAAAAGTTAACAAATTCTTCAAGGGTTTACACTCAGCCATATATATGTATGGTTGATGTTATATATGTACAAATGAAAATCTGTGAAAGTATTGATTTTTCTAATTGGCTTCTATCAAGAGATCAGATACATTTTGAATGATATCTTGTATCATTTACACTTACAGAATTTTTACAATTATTTTGTTTCATAAAATTTTCAAATTTATCCCATCATCATTCCGTCATTACATGGGAGTACAAAGTGAAACCGTTCCGTTGCCAACAAAACAGTTGTGTAAGTATGTAGCTGTGCGGAGATTTAAAGTGAGAGAGTAAGAGAGAGATAATATGTAACTTGTGATAGGAAGAACAAACGAGCCAATCACCTTATCACAATATAATATCAACCAATCAGTATAAACTAAATTATTTTAAGGGATTTTATTGACTTTCAACGACTTCTATATAACGATGCCACGTCAAGTTGCACCTGTGCCCACGCGTGACGGACCTGTCGGTCACCTTTTTCTTTTCAGCCAACAGACGACGACTACTGTCATGGGCCTCCACCACAGAACGCCTAAAAGACTTCAGTGACTTATTTCGTAGGCGGTGCTCAGGCCGTGTCTATCTGCTTGTGATCGCCATTCGTAAACCTTTCGGCCTCAAAAGCCATATTTATAATCATTTATTAGTTATAAATAATAACTCATCGTTTTCACTCAGCCTAGCTAGCCAATATGTTATTAAAAAAAAGGTACACTTCAAAAACTTTACGGTAACAGATCAATGTGAACACGGCTTTCTAATTTTCTAAAGCCTAGTTGGTCTCAGAACTTAAAGTCGTATGGTCTAACACGAGGAAGAGGAAGGAGAGGATGTCGTACTCACTGAGCTGGGCGAGTAGCTTTTGGGCAGCAGGAGGAGAATCTCGCGCCTCTGGGCTCTGCTCCTTGGATTCCGGTTCTATAACGTAAATAATGAAATGTAACAATAAAAGTAAAAACCATTTTGATATTGATTTCAATGCGTTTCAACCGCTCCACTGTGTGCGGCCAATCCCAACGTTGGGGAAAACTATCGGTTTTTTTTTAAATAACTAAAAACAAATAGTGGTAATTGAATTTAAAGTTATTTACGGTATCTTTGAGTAGGTTGTCTGAGGTAGTATCAATCCTAGGTGAAGTTAAATCAATTTTGTGAATTAAACCAAATGGCTGTTCCATGTGAAATGCTATATAATGCTGGTAAAGGGAGCAGATACAAGAGCACAAGACGCACCGGCGGGCGACACCCGGGAGCCCGCAACTTCGGGGTAGATGGCGGGCTTTAACGACGGGGGAAGAGCCTTGAAGATGGTTCGTCGGTTCAATTGGTATATTTGTGTATAGATATCGGATACCGTGGGTGCGACGAGCGGCGGCCTGAGCTTTCAGCAGCTTACTCATGGTGTTGCGGGGCGTGGGCGGCGGCCTCTCCAGCGCACGTCCATGGGCCAGGGTACTGTGCCGCTCCAGCATGTACCTGTCGACGTGCGTGTCGTTACTCGCAGCCACTTCATCGAACCATACGTAAATATTTATTTATTTATTTATTTCAAATAGGCACCGCAAACATCTATACATAAGATTACACAAGCTTTATGTAACATAGTGAGAAATTAAGTGTGTGTTACTCATTGTAAGTATAGACAGCCACATAATTACGTTAGCTTATATCCTAAACGTAAATAAAAAAGCACAGAAAAGTGGTTCTACATTTTATAACAATACAACACACGGACAATCAATTGTTAATTAAATTATTTGCAGCTAAGAATATATTATTTCGATAAACTATTTATATTTTGATATACTTTTATTTCAAATTGTATAAGTAATCTTACGTACAAAAATGTAAATATCATGTTCCGATCAGATGTAACGGAAATGTCATGATTTGTACCAAAATATTTGGAAATCGACCAAAATCAAATAATTTATATAATATTGTATTGTTTTTATTATTTTTTTAGGTAGGTTAGGTAATAAAAGCTTATATTGCGGTAAGCTGCCGTACTTCCTGTCGAAGCGCTCGTGGCAGAAGTTGCATCGGAAGAGACGACGGCGCGGCGCTGCCAGCAGGGGCCCGCCCGCGGCCGCCTCATGCGACTTGCTGTGCGCCACCAGATTGTACCTGCACGAATCAACGACAACCCACATTTGTATAGCACACATGTTGCCGCCGGTTGGCCTGTTGTTAAAGCAAGCATCGGTGCTTACCGTTCGGAGAAGCGCTTCCCGCAGACGGTGCACTCGTGACGCTTCTCGCCGCTGTGGATGCGCTTGTGCCGCTTGAGGTGCGAGCGCGTCATTAGCGCGAGGCCGCAGACGTCGCACGCGTGAGACTTCACGCCCGAGTGGGACAGCTTGTGCATCTTGAACGACGACGTGTGGATGAACGACTTGCCGCACAGGTCGCACTGCAACACCACGCGCACACCACTCCTCAGTCACCTCACCACCGGGGCATAGGCACGGGCGTGGGCCTCGAGCCACGACAATACCATAGATTTATATCAACTTAACCGCTGGAGTGCCCCTGTCAAGTACTGCTTGACAAAAATAAAAGCGGCGCCATGGCAGGGGCATAGGAGCGGTTAAATTACTTTTACAAGGTAAAGCTTAATGCACTAACGGACCATCCATACACATATTT
>DWIC01000523.1:0-11437 GCA_018248135.1 Battus belus
ATATATGTATGTATTGAATATATATGTGTATGAATCGTCGTTGATTCTTCTTTGTTAATTAATTCTTAAGTCATCCCGGTCGACTTTCATGATAACACATTTCTAGGTTATTCGTTTCAGTCCATAGACGGCCACTGTAACGCATAAACCTCTTTCTAGATATCTATGATGGGATACCACAATAGCCACGCTAGGCCGGCAGGTTGGTATTATGGTACACAAAGGACGCGATTATGAGCATCGTATTCCTAAATAAATAATAAGTAAAGTAATAAAGTGTGAATTATATGAGTAGTATACTGCATCCCGGGAATTGACCACGCAACGTACGATCGCAAGTCTGTCTTTTGCCACTGAGTTACTAATGCTAACCTTTATGTATCAGTAGCTATATTAAGAGAGTTTAATTGGGAAGTGATGACGCATCTGCCATGTAGTCCTGACCTTGCAACTTCAGAATATCATCTTATTTAATGTCTTCAAAATTATTTCAACATCATTTCGTATTAACATATATAATAAAAGACAACTACAAAAACTATTTTCAATTATTAGAAAATTTAAAAAAAAATTACAGCAACGGTATCATGTCACTACCTACAAGGTGGTAGTAAGCCATTAAATAAAATGGAAACGAAACTTTATGGTTAAATGTTAAATAAAATAAAATAAAAAAAGTATTAAAAAAAATTTTCTCCTAACAATTATTTCACATTCGATTCTGTAGATTTCAAAGTAAAAATAGCAATGTAGAATTAAGATCTCTAGTTTATTACGATATTTTATTATTATCGAGGTTTCGACGTACAATTAAACGTTATTAGTACATTAGTTTAATGCATCATTTATAAATAAACTTCGCAAACATTATTTTAAAAAAATCTGCTGTTATTTACGGGATTTCATTTCGAATTATTAAGTTATGTTAAAGGTTTTATAATATGTTTTCACATAAGGGAAGCTTTTTAATGTATAGTTTTTCGTAAGTTTTTCCTGGCATGAAATTAAGTTGTTAGTCCACTGTGTTTATACATTCAGCCCATCCCAAGCTCTAAAGCTTGACACCTATATCACGTGTATAAGTTAATAAAAAATTGTTATAATAACTTAATAACATTTTTAACGCGTTTATTTTACAGAAAGAAATGCGAGGCTCCCTTGGTACGTTCCTACAAATATTCTCTTCCTTGGGCATTGTAGTAACACTGTCAGTCGGACCGTTCGTCTCGTATGTAACATTTAATACAATCTTCGCAGTCATGACTGTGGTCACAAGTGTACCACTTCTGTTTTTACCAGACAGCCCCTTCTTTTTACATTCAAAAGGTATGTAATTATATTATATTATGTTATATTATTACATTGGTCCCGATTACATTAGTCCAGATTGAGTTTATTTGCATTGGTCGAGTGATAAAATACAATTGGTTAAAAAAACAAAAAAGCTTTTATTATTATTTTAAGAGACAGGAACTGTGTTAGATAATGACGATATTCTTAAATACATTAATGTCAATTGTCCACCTTTTAAATAAGTTGTCATGCGTAAAAGCACCTTCATTACTTTCATAATAATTAATTCATTTAAATATCAAGTTCACATCGTATCATCCCATAGAGGCTCACTTTAAGACTTACGCCTCCCCCAAAGTTATTTATATGGATATACCATTATTAGACGATCGATCACTTGTGTACTTCATATTTATAACCCCGGAAGAGCTTGATTTCACAGAAACTATTTGCAATAAATTTGACCTCCCCTGTAGTGACATTCTACAACTTTATAGACATTTGGGTTACAATTTTTTTTTCTATTTTTCTTTGCAATTGTTTACGTTCATCCCTTTTATGTACCTATAAATTTGCTTATTTAAACTGCTATATTAATCGCACGGCTAACACAGTATAGCATAAAATTCTTCTTCAGAGAGAAGGTTTATCTTCAAACTAATATAGAATTTACGATGCATGCTAATGTTATTCGGTTATGCGACCTTTGTTGTTTAATCGTATTAGTAATAGTCTATTCAAACAAACTTTAAGGCGTATATTATGTTTGTATAGAAGCAATGTCACGGTCAAACTATTCCAAACCTTTGTCATGTAATGTGAATATTCGCATTAAATAATAATTAAATAAATTACGTTAATAATGACAAAATTATAATTTTTTTTTCGTGCCTATCTGCGATCAGTATCATACTATATATAAGCAGTTTTAATAGATAGATTATACGTTTCTACAGGCACGTCACAATAGGAATTCTGCCCCTTAATTCGCGAACAGCATGGACGATCAGAGGGAGGATCCGGATCTTCCCTTAGATTGCCGAGTAGTCCACGCTGCCGTCCCCAACCATATCTTACAAAATACTCTAACACAGGATTGAACTCTGGTCTGTCGGTCGACCTGAACTCCTTAGCCGGCGTCTGCGAAGTGCATGTCGTCGTTGTGTTTTAGCTAGTCCATGGACCCCACCGTTCCGTGGTCTCAGTTCCGATGAAGCTGTAAGAACCTCCGGGTTGGCAGAACAACATCAAGAATCTAAAAAATAAATCAGTAGCCAAGGCGATTTAAGGGAAATTAAAATAGAAACATATGGATGTACATCTAACCAGTGTTAGTTTTTATTTTTAAATATTTTTTTAAATTCCAGTAAATACGAGAGATGGGAGTAAGAGAGTATCTATTCAATATTGTTGATAGAGGCTCAGGTTCCGTTTACTTTTAGGGCTATAATATGAGTTGAAAATGGCAATTCACGTAACGATACGGCTAGTATAAACAATATAACAGAATAGGTCCCATATACAACCAAGTGTGCTTTAGTCACATCCATTCGACATTTGTACCTAAACAAACAGACACGCTCGAAATAATTAAGGAAGGCGTCCATCATTACCGGCGTATTTACGACGATTATTTTCAAGATAGCCTCGCTCTGAGTACATTCTTTAATAAAATTATATCAAATAATGTCACCGATGTTCGCAACTGTAACTCTATTGTCCTGCCTTGATATACTAAAAACTATTTTAAGACAACAGAATAAAGTAAATTTTTGTATAACTGATTATATACCTACAAATATACAAGCAAAAACATTTCTTTTATACTTTTTATACTTCATCCATACTTTGTTGACATACCCAAAAGTCGAATTAAACGGTTTGACAGCTCATTTTTGGTGAGCTTCGCCAGGATTTGGAACGACTTGCCTGGATCTATTTTTTCTGATAATTTGAACCCTGGAGCCTTTAAGAGTAGAGTGAACAGGTTTCTTTTGTATGGACGTGTACCACCATCGTCTTCATATACACTTTTCATCAGGCGAGATGAAAGACGAACGCCTATTCCATTACAGCTGTATAAAAAAATATTAATTCAAACAATTTTTTCACATTTGTCTACTATAGGTCATGAAGTAAGCCAGAAGAGTCGAATTTGATTGAAACAAGAATCGAATTGAGCTCAAATTGATACTGACATGTATCAATTTAAAATACGTAGCAAGGGGAGTTACAAATGCAATTTCAACGGAGAACACACCAATAAACTGAGAATTGTTTTTTTACGTTGCTAATATATCTGTACAGTCTAAACAGTAGTAGCTTAGAGGTAAACTGCAACTTACTACCATAGGTGGCGGGTTCGATTCCTGGGATACATTCTTGTATTATTCACATTGTGTATATTAATTGTCTACGATTGTTACTGCTCACAGACAATGATGGGAGAGTCACTCATTCTTGGTACCGCTGTCGATGACGGTGTAAGTAAGATGGATCGCAAGGTGCCCTAGGCCAGATGTAGTATGACCATTTGTATAACAGTTTTATCAACAAACTAGATTTTACCCGCGGCTTCGCTCGCGTTGATAAGTATTATTATTAATTAGGTATCGTTTTTCATCCCCTATTTTATCTCCTTAGGGGTGGAATTTATCAAAATCCTTTCTTAGGGGATGCTTACGTCATAGTAGCTTTATACATGCAAAGTCTCAGCCTGATCGGTTTAAAATTGACGGACGGAAAGGTTTATACAAACTTTCCTCCCCTATTTTATTCCCTTGGGGGTAGAATTAATCAAAATCCTTTCTTGGACAACTCTGTCACGTATCCTCAGATATTTTACTTGTGAGCAATATCCTCTCTAACCTACCCCTAATCTAAATATATATGACCTATCAACGCACAGCCCAAACCACTGGATGGATTAAGCTGAAATTTGGCATTCAGTTAAATGTTATATTCGTTAATAAAGAACTTTTATTAATTCTACCTCCAAGGGGATAAAATAAGGAATGAAAGTTTGTATAAAACTTTGTCAATTTTAAACCGATTGGCCTGACACTTTGCATGCATCTTTATGCTTCTATGACGTAGGCGTCTCCTGAAAAAGGATTTCGATATATTCCACCCCAAAGGGGATGAAAAAGTATACCTAATTAATAATAATACTTCTTAACGCGAGCGAAACTGCAGGCAAAAGCTAGTGTTAAAGCACCCTGGTTGGAATACAGATGGTTATTTTTCTGTTGCACAATATAAACAGTATCGATACAGTGACAAAAAAATCGATTTTTATCACACGCGCTAAGATAGAGACGTAAAATTTTATTGTTCTTCGAACCCGACGTCGAGATTTTTAATGTTTCACTCAAAAACCCGTTCCGATTTCGATAAAAATCGGTAAAGAACCGATACATGTATACTGGCCTAATATTCTCGGAACCGTCGCCCCGAATCGCGGTTAGAATATAAAGAATCATTAATAAATGTTGTTATTCCTTTGTTAATTGACCACGATTCCTTGCCGGTAAGTTACGGAGCCCAGAGTTATGAGGTCGAACCGCTCCGCCTTCTTTTTTTTGTCCCAGCGTTATAGAAACGGAGCTCACGTGATTTAAACACTACATTTTATTGCCGAATTATTACAGATTTATATTTTAGGTTATACGAAATTGAATGTCAACATCTCCCATGTTTATGATCGGATTTCGGTGGAATCTTTAAACAGTCTTATCACGTGTACCTTTCGAGTGTCACTTACGACAGCTTCTTTAAATTATTATGTTTGATTTGTTTGGTTTATAACATTCCCAATATTCGAAAAAAAATCTTCTTAAAAATCCAATATTTGTACGTGTATTTACCGCATAACCAATGCGTATTGTTAAATACCAAATATAAGGCAGACCAGAAAGTAATGTCACTTTCTTAAGTTAAATTCACATGACTACATTTTAACAAGTTTTTATTTATAATCAACAATATATTCACTTTCGTTATCAGCAACATTTTGTCATCTAGTATATAAACTTTTATGCCGGCACGGTAAAATTCAATAGGGTTTTCTTTTAAATAAATGCGCTGACGACATTACTTTCCGGTCTCCTTACTATACTTCGTATATCGTATATTCGTATAAATCTAGTATTTAAAAGTTCATTATGTTTTTACCTGTGACGTAAACAAATGTTATGTTATTTTATCTACTAGATATTCCTCTTGCTTCACGGGGTTCATACTGCCTTTGGGTCAGCTTTTTAAAGTTCACCTTTGAATGAAATTTTATACATCTGAGAAATAAATTTTGAAATACGATTTTTTTTATAAAAGTCCTCTCAGCCTCTTTATAGACAGTATTTAGTAAAATCCTTTCTTAGCTGATCTTTAATCAAGTCACTAAAGCATGTAGATCTTGAGATTTCGTGATGAATCAGTGCATAGACGAAAATTTCTTGTAAATGCAATAGGTAATTCCAGACTATTTTACTAGTATAAGGAGTGAGGTGTCAAAATATCGTTTAATTACTAAAACAGAAACAATCAAATTTAGGTGTCTCCTAGTAAGATAAATATTATGTATTATTATAATATATTTGCCGTCTCAATTTATTCCTCATACACGTTCTCATGTTTTTTAATTTTTAAAATTGGAGACATTTTTTTCTCGCATGCCTTACTTGATCCGACACCACCACATCTTGAAGTAACACTCGCTGGAGCCTCTGCTAGTGAGAGCATGATAGGGTAAACAGACGCGAAGGCATTAGTTGAGGGAGATATACCGGGCAGGAGGATAATTTATTTACAGGAACTGTCATTAAAAGTTTTATAATGGTAAATTTTTAACAAAGAATTTACGTATGAATATTTAATTGTTTTTCATATAAGTCCCTTTAACAATCTATGCGTTGTTGCATCATGTAAATGTACTGTGAGAAGCAGTATAGGGTTTTTCCACGGTGTTTTCTAACGCGCTATGAGTTTTTCATTTATTTTTAAAGCAAATGAGAACCACATAGTGCTAAGTCGGGACTGTAACGTGGCGATCATGTTTTCTCCTACGTTTCTTTCTCTCTTTGTTTTTGTAGGCAATTCTTCAAAACACTTGTTGTAAAGATTGCTCCTTGTTATGAATAGAAAATATGTACAACAGAAGTAAGGACAACATTTTAAATTTGATTCATACCAATATCCAAATTAGAATAAACTGGTAAGTAATGTCGCGAAACATTGATGTTAATTTGAAGTCGCTCATAATTAGCCAGGTCATAGCAACCGGCCCAGCTGAGGTTCGGCCCTTTCAGGCGGCCTTGGGTCGGAATGCTAAACGGGTACTATTCGATAAGTGGCAGCGCAAGCTGAGGTCCCCTCTTGGAGGACCTTAAGCGTAGTCACTGGATGGAGCGCTCACCAAAGTGATCTAAGAGCTCGGCGGCCTCCCAATCCGGTAAAATAGTAGTATGTAGCGGCCCGTGCCAAGGCTCCTTCAGGAGCTGTCGAGCTTTGCTACCTTCAAAGAGGTTATACTGGGCGCACTTTACGCCCTGCCACCTCAAACTCGCGGAATCTTCAAATGCCACTAGGGCAGCAGTGAGAGTACGATAAAAAAAATTGAGTTCACACACAATGATATCCTTAAACTTATAACTACGAACTAGTATATCTGTGTTGTATTTATCAAAGCTCATTTCTCAGAAAAAAAACTAAAGCTTTTTACGTGGACCGGAATGTAATGTCGTTTCTGGAGAATTTTACAGAAAAACTGATTGATGTTACGGCTTAAATTCAAAACATATATGTTTAATAGGCATTTAACTGCGTTTTTCAATTGTTAATTGTAACATGTGAAAAATAAGAAACGAAAGACATTACGATTTTATTCCTATTTCTTATATTTATCATTCATCTGTCACTTCATATAATAATAACTGACATAATGATATTTCGAATTTTTATTACAATATTATTTTTAAATCGGCCAGTTCGTATAGCATTGTTACCAACATAGCATTGTCTTTATTTCCGTTAAAGCGTGAGGTAGGTTCTTATGGAAAGAAAATAGTAAAAACTATAACTATTTACCGTAAAAATCATTAAGCAATATAAAATATTGTGTACCTTCGTATACCAAATAGTGTTACAATGAAAATATTAGAAGGACCGGAAAGTAATATCGCTTTCTTATATTAATTCACAAGACTTCATTTTTAATAAGTTTTTATTTCTAATCAACAATATATTCACCTCATCAACACCATTTTGTAATCCAGTATACAAATTTTCATGCCGGAACTGCAAAAACCATCGGTTTTTCTGGAAAATAAATGCGCAGAAATGACATTGCTTTCGGGTCTACCCAATATTATGTATGTTATTAAAGTCTTGTAGTATACAAAACAAACATTTTTTTACTTAAAATTGAGTTAAATTGTGATTAAACGGAAATATTATTTATGTCTGTTGTATTGAACCGTTACTGGCAGTGACACAGAATATGACAGGACAGCTCAAATTAAAAACAAAAATATGACAATCCTAAATGACGTCATTCCTGGAGTCGTCTCGCGAAAACCGCGACAAGTAAATAACGCGTAAGTTGTCAATGTGTACAACCAAGATGTCAAGCGACTGTCAAATGTCAGCAGCTGCCACCGCCGGCCGTAGATGCGATAATCGACGAGCTATTCGTATTAAATAAAACTCTTGTATCACACAAATTATGTCGCCTTCTCGGTACACGAGGGCACGATGAGTAAGTTCTGTATGATCGACGACGAAAGTGTTTTGTTACGAATTAAAAAAATAATCAAATGATACTTAACATGATAAGCAACTGGAAAGTACCGCCTTCGTTGAATGTTCTTTTCATTAGAGCGGTACCGACAATAAAGGTAAATTATTAAAAAAATCAATTAAAACTATTACAGCGAAAATAAACTACGATGAATAAACATTTAAATATATATGCAATACATAGATGATCTTTTTCGTATGAGGGCTGTAGTCACTAAAATGTTATGAAAAAATTTTTTGTTAATTAATTTTAAAGTAGTTCTTCATGAAAAACTTTTGTCTCAGATACGAAAAAATAATTGCATTATGTAATACGTATGTAAAATTAAATACATTTTTTATTAACACTTGTGTGCACGACAGTACACAACACATCGACACGTTCGCGCGACCGTACACTTTCGAGATGCCGAAACTAGATAGCGTTACTGCGTAAGGCGTAAAATATAAGCCGCTCATTGCCTTCACGAGAGACAACTGTAAAATTGTCCGACACTCCGGCTTCTGGACGCGGCCGAGGTACAGACGCAGCGAACGTGCGCTTGTTACAACGTATGAAACAAAAAAAGAACAAAATACAATTGATAACTCGTTATGTGGATATAGTACTACGTAATACGCGCCAATAAGTTCATTCTCGTCCAGCTTAAGATTAAGATCAGGTTCTCCACAAAATGCTATCAATGCTATAGAAAAAGCTTTTAACCGTATCCGTGAAAGAACTTTAATGATCCTTCAGAAATAAGACGATTCAAATGATTAAACTATAACAACATACGCGAAAATTTCACCTAGAGAACATAGGGTGTGTTATATAATGAAATTGAAGTAACCGATCGGGGTTCGATCCTAGATCTAAGCAATTTGAGTTTTCTTGTGACTTGAGTTTGAACGATGTCTCTACTCCAGAATCTTAGCGTTACATGGCTTGTCGATTGTCACTTCAAACAATTAACTGAGATATATTTAAAACATATCAGATCACACCAAAAGTTCTTCTAAAAATTAGTAAATGCATCCACTCATTCCGCCATTCACCAAGATATACCGGCACATGACGAGAGCAGCGGGAGCACCAGAGCCGGCCTGTGCATCACCACGATCACTCTGATAAGAATGCACGACTGTGAAGAATTTGTAACTTGTATTCTTCCTCATCTCGGAATTGATCTCGTAGAGAAATCACGAATATAACTCACTTCATGTTGTTGAGCGACTGTGAGCTTTGCAATAAAGCTTTGAAGTAGTGTTTTAGGTCTTAGGCCTTAGCCCCCCCCCCCCTTTTTCATATTCCATATTAGCTACGGTCTTTTTTCTTATGACGGCAGAAGAACACTCATTGTTTTGTAATGCCTGTAGCACATATGATGGTCCAAGACGATGCTGTTAGCTGTCTCAGGGAGCGCCGCGGCGGCGTCCGTGTACAATGCACACCATGCACTATAGGTTAAGCGGCCCCGGACATAATCACAGACGGACACTCCAATGACTGGTTACACGGACTTCCGAGAGTTAACTTCTTAGTGTGTTAATACGTCTTCATAATTCGTGTGCAAAAAGGATATCTATTACTATCTATGCTTATATATAAGCTTTCGAATTTAAACAATGAAATTCAAGTTACATTTATAATAGGATTTCATAAAATTCACAGAAAGGTACTATAAAAGAAGATTGCACATCTTGTGACCACTTTCGCCTCTGGGCTTCAATGTATGTCAAATATGTATTTTTTTATTATTAAAAAAAAAAACATAGATCCGCTGAGTGTATACCATAACGTGATGGACGCTACTTGTTAATAAGAGATGTAATCCAACGTATGTTGAATAAATTCGAGATTTGAATTAATAGGAAAAGCCCTCAAACTTTTAACTACCCTCCGAATTATAATACACAATAATACTGTGAATGTACCGTACAGTATAGGTAACATTGTCGCGATATTATCGTTTGGGAGCGTTCACATTAACATAAGGTTGGTACCAACTTTCCTCGGAGTTGTAATTTACCATTTCTTGACTGTTAATGGCCAATAGGATTTTCTGTCTCCAATGTGGGGGTGTTCGGGAAGTCATTAGGGGTATAATTCTCATGGCAATAAACACCCGACGATAAATATTCAACCCCTTCTGTTTGTACAATAAGTCTGGAATATCGTCTGCGAAACTCTGTCTTTATCGAATATTTTCAAGTTTATTTAATATAATTTAAACTTTATTTCGTATCCTTTTCTTTGTTATGATAATATATGGTTTTAATGCCTTAAATAGTAAACATATAGTTATCTTGTTTTCAAAAATAATAAACATTTAATGATAATGTAGTAAGAAAAAGCGTTTACAAATTTTTGATTACCACGTACTTAATTACACTGATAGCCCAGTGGTAAAGACTCGCGATTGTAGGTCACAGGTTCGATTCCTAGTATTGATTAGATTTTATATATATAACTCAAAGGTGACCAATTGATATAGTGATCTATCAACGCACAGGCCAAACCACTAGACGGATCGGGCTGAAATTTAGCATGCAGATAGATGTTATGACTAACGCATCCTCTAAGAAAGGATTTTGATTCATTACACCCCCAAGGGATTAAAATAGGGTTTAAAAACTATAATTAATTAATAATACTTCTTAACGCGAGAGAAGCCGCGGGCAAATCTGGTATCTTATATGATACTGCTCACTAACAAGTTCCCAGAAGATGGCAGCAGCGTTCTTTGCGTACCAGAATACCTCCGACCCATCTGTGAAGTGTGGTGATTGGAAGGTGGTATAGCTTTTGTGACGTAGTAGTACCAGGAGAGGTTCTATTTGCAACAGCTTATTCTTCAAACATTAATAAAATTGCTTCATTAGACTAGATCATGTCTATCAAGAAAATTAAGCATGTTTATTACCTTCTAAGGAAATGCATATAGCTGTAAAAGTTTTAAAGAGGTGAACGCGTATCATTTATGAGATAAATTTTTAGACCTTTTTACAATCTATCTGTAAAGTGACCACTCGAAAATATAAATGCTTTTGACTTCTGGCAATACAGTCTGCAAGGATCCATTATAAATAATAATTATTTACATCTTCGTTGTCTCAGTTTACAGACGCCCAAAGATATCTATGGGGGATATACCATACTCAATATGGTTGGCAGACGGGTTCGTGATCGCAGAGTTGTATTATGATAATCGAGGACTCTGCTGCCTATCCTTTAGAAACTCGTTTGTGAGCAGTGACAATCCTTCATAATTATTTCACGAAGTGTGAATTATATAATAATAGGTTGTCAAATATCTCCCTTCCGCTTTTTTGCTCTTTATTCAATGCTTTATAAAAAGTGTTACAG
>DWIC01000524.1:0-11436 GCA_018248135.1 Battus belus
GCCAAGAAGTCGCGTACAAGCAGCGATGTGTGAGCAGGGGCGTTATCGTGGTGCAAAAGCCAATTTTTGTTTTTCCATAAATTCGAGCGTTTCTGGCGGATTGCTTCGCGAAAATTGCGCATAACTTGCAGTTAATGTTCCTTATTCACCGTTCTACCCTGTGGCAAGAACTCATGATGCACCACGCCCCTGCAATCGAAGAAAACTGGAAGCAAAACTTCGCGATACTTTTTGAACATTATTAGGCACGCTGTTCAGCAATCTTCATGATCGGGAATCTTCTGCCAAGAAAATATTTTTAAGAGAGAAGAAGAAAGATGCCACTAGTTTAATGGAAAGTAAGAATCTGTAGTTATGCATAATGTTACCACTGCTGGCACTCAAACCTTATGCCTGGAACGGCTCGAATCCCCGTGCTTAAGGGTGGCTAAGGTAACGTTGCGTAAGGCGAGCAGTAAGTAATTAACTCTCGAGTCAATGAGCGCATGTGGAGCGAGGTTGATGTCGCGCCGTTGGAGCCGAGGCCGGCTGCACCCGCCGCACCGGTTGTGACTCTGACATGTGCGCATATACGGCAATGTCGATCGCTTTTCACCTACGTTTAGGCAATGCGGAGAAAGCACCGTATGTCACCCACCTGTGCTCTGCGTATGTTTCCGTTTTCTAACGTACAACTGTATAACTATTAATTCCCTCTGTAATGTATGTAAGGAACGAAAATAAAAACTTGTCTAGTGAAGGTCATTCAAGTAACGGCCCACTGGCCACTGGTGGTGTATAAACATTGGTCTGCTCGAGGCGTCGTAGCTAGTAAAAGTACCCACGGCTGTCTCACGCCGGTGAGCGTACTGCAAGTGTACTGCAAGTGTACTGCTAATCGGAATGGTCCGTAACAAATCTCTCCCGTATATGCAGAGTACTCAACCTCGATTCTTTTATTCACATTTAGTTTAACAGTGTAGTAGTAATTATTAATGACTTAGAAAAACTAGAAGTTTCTTAAAACGCGAAGCTTGTAATGAAAATAAAGGACATTATTGATATTACATTATTCACGTTATCATAGCCATATTACACTTCGACACACGAGGTCGTTCTTTTTGTTATATTCGTCACTATGTTTATTTGCAAATGGTAACGAATTGACTGTCTTTTAACATCATTTTAATTTTACCAATCTGTTTTCTAGGGGCGTCGTTAAAGCGGGTTGTTGAGATAAATCAATCAATAGACGCACTATCAATGATTCCAGATCATTGTTTTTACTTTACGTGTTTTGTTGTAATTACAAATGTTGCCCCGAGCTTAACGTCAACAGGGACCATAACCTGGTCCAGTGGTCCAATGGTCCGGTGGTCCCCGCGTCGAGGCCAAGGTGCGCGCCGTGTCGATACTTGCTGTTGGCACGCCGGCGCTTGTATCGCGGGCCTCTAGAACGATGTTGTTACGTTTCGAAAGAGTACAGATGCACTGGTCGTTGCTTCGTCTCTGTCTATGCACTCTGTCTGTCGGTGTACAATTATGAAGCCGTAGCAAGAGAGGAGAGCCCGGGTTGCGATGCACACACCGCCCCGGTACTCTCTGAATCGTTCTCGTATATTAATAAATGTTGAGTTTTCAATCGTCAACATTGCCATTTCAGCCACAAGGCGTCGTTTTATATCTTCGATAAGACCAGTTGATAGCGTTCATCTGGTCCACCTTCTGTATGGACGTTCGACAGTGCGTTTGCAGGGCCATCGTCTCTAATAGTCTGTTTACAACATGATTCGCTTAAGCAGGACGTTCTGTTTCACTTGTAGCTCAGTGTTGTAATGTACTTGCAGTCGGTACCCAGGCGTGCTCTTGTACTGTTGTATCCTGATGTACACCTGCGGGCTTGAGAGCCAACCCTTTAATGTAGCATAAACCGTCGCCATCATTGAACAGACTAGGGAGGGCTAACGTCCCTAGTCTGTTCAATGCCGCCCTTCAAGATATGCGTACGGAGCTGCCCACGGATTTTCAAGATATTTTGTCTAAAGACAAGTCTTAATAATCCATTTTTTAATTTGTAATGCAATTATTAATTAAGTGAACGTTACAACATGCGTGCGTGCGTGCGTGCGTGCGTGCGTGTGGTTGTGTGTGTTCGCGGTCGTGGTGGGACCGTCTTTAACAGATATATTAAAGTAATTTCTGAGGATTCTAAAACTCAAGCTATGAACATAAAGCCGCCAAAACACTCGGCGGGAGAGCCCTGTGCTAACTATTAATAACGTTACGAAAACTTATATAGAGCATTGACACGGTCCAATTGATAGTATTTTGATGTGTTTGTATACGGACCTATTTTGTGCTGTAAGACACACGTCTTAAACTTGCTTAAAGTTTAGTTCTATGCGTTTTTTATAAGTAGTGTGGCTGTGAGTAACTTGTATTTTGATTGTTACAAGTACACAGTATTTAATATTTACGTAACGACGGCACGTTGCATTTGTTGGCCAGCCTTGTAAACACTGCCGGTGCAGTGGCCAGTAAGTATTAACTTGTGTCATGTGGACGTAGCGTGGAATAGCTCGTAAATATTTAGTGTGATCAGGTTGATACTTTAATATTAAGGCGACTCACAGAGAGTCAGTCTCTCCTGAGAATGATGATTATTTAAACAAATCTCATTTTGGTTGAAATTCATTTATGCAAAAGTACAGCGAGTGTGAGTACGCAACGAGGTTGTTTTCGGGCATACATGCAGCCATACATGCGTTCTTTAACTGGCGCTTGCACCGGGCGCCGCAACCGAATTTGATTGAACCGTCACGCGACGCCACTGCGCCGCCCACGCGCTACGCCCAAGAGCGGAGCGGGGCGCTCGAGCGACAGCTGCCAACATAGTTTTGATGTCCGGCTACTATCAATGTACTCAGACATCAAAATTATGTTTTCAGCGGAACAGATCAGATTTTTTTTAATACGTTCAAATAAAGATTGATTAAAAAATTGAAGGTAATTATTAATGAAGAAGGGCGAGTTTAAGCGACCACGCAGTAAGCCATTGTTACCACTAAATACTAAAGTTGTAATATACAATTAGGATAGCCCCGCCGAGTACTGTCAAGTACTCGTGCTGTCGTGATGTCGCTACCCGCCGCCACCCTACACCCTCGGCAGCCCCAGTCCCGTGCACGTGGGGCACGTGTACTGGTCGATACCCGCCGCGTCGCCAAGGGTACCGTTCTAACCAATTGCCAAAACTTCCTGTTACAAGTTAAACGTCGTAGCTTCCTGGTGATTTTTTGTGAGTTTTTTTTAGATCTGTTTGCAATTATCCGTGTCCGTAACAAGATGTAATAAACGTTTCTCCATTCTTATGTTATGTGCCAAAAAAAATAAGTTCGGTCTATTTTATGCAAAGGAACATGCATTCATTTGCCGGGTAACGGAACTGGTTATCAAATGTACGATAGCGTCTCGTTGTCCACCTGTAGGCTAAATGTGACATTTTGACAACACCAACAATCTCGCTCAATGTGTCGGTGTCGGTAGTAACCGATTTAGGACTTACCAGAAATCAATGGCGAACTGCAAATGATGCAGCATCCAATCTTTTCATAAGTTCAGTTCAGTTATTTTTAAAAACAATTCATTCTGCAGGTATCGGAAATATCTCCATTTGTATTTGTGTGAACTAATGCCTAACTAATAATATCCTACACATTCTGGAAACAACAATAATCATTGAACTCGGTCTCTGATTGAGATTGCTGATTACAGCGGCAGATCAGAAACAAACATCGCCTAACTGATGCCAGCAATTGATGGCCGATGGCACAACGCAACTGCCACCGCCACTCCTTCTATCTATTGAACCCTGGTTATATTTCAGATGTCACTGGAATAATTCATTAATTATTCGTCCGTGTACATAGCGCTCGGAAGCTTTTGTGCAGCGAGCTTCGCCAGCAACTCAAACAAATGTAACTAATAACGCGGTCACTGGGTAGGTCTTGCACTTGGATTTTAAGGTTAGACTATATATTCAGAAGTATATTTCAATACAAAATAAATAGAGGCTTATCATCGCGAACGTGTCTCAATTTGTCCAGTCCTTGTCCTTAAGCTAAAGCGAGGTAGAAGTTTCACAAGGCCCGGGATCGCACAATTTTGCGATAAACCCCTTTGTCACCCCAAACCACATGGATAACCACAAGGAGTTAACTAAAACTAACAAATAGTATTTATTAACTGCAAAATCACACCATTTGATTTAATATCTAGGAGCCGCAAGCAGTGCAGTAGTACCAGCTTTCGCGGCGGCCATATTGATCATACTTGACGCCGCGAGTCTATTTAAAATATCACTTATATATCTCGCAGACAATTATTACCGGCAGCTTAAGCACTGAGGTCGATAGAAACATTTTTATATCGAATTAGATGCAACATTAATGAAATAATTGACTACACGTAAATGTAACAAGCACGCGGTGCCGCATAGCACGGGGTCCCATGAACTCCTGTACGCGCCGCATTCAAACATCCAGCCAAGCAATCACCGTAAGAATCGTACTGCGGGTAATATATTGCTGCGGGAGTGCGATGCACGCGCAGCGCTACTTCCTCAGGCGAAGTACTTGATAATCTACTAAATACGCAACCTCACGCAGCTGTGACCGGAAGGTTGGAAACCAAAGACCAAAACAAAGACTCAGAGAAAAAGTAACGTTGAATTGATTCCCCTCGTGTATTCCGAAGACAGACTTGCATATTCAAATGTAGTTAGTGGTACATGAAGCGAGCAAAACGCTGACTGCGCATTATTCGATGCCCCTACTAAGAAAACTCTGCTCTGGGCTTCATTGCTTTAATGAGTCGACGCGTCATTTGCAGGCAGCAGCTTTAAAACCACTAGAAACAATGAGTTCGTGTACTCGTATAGCGCTCGATTTATAATGCGTTTCAATAACGTCATTAAATTAATAATAAACTTTAATTTAAACCGTATTTTATTTATTTTTAATTAATATTATTACTTATTAAAGGGTGTGTATATTGTTTAAAGTGAAATCAGTAAACGATCGTGTCTGAAACTTGACTTGAGCGAAGTCTGCGTGCGCCGCCACAAGTTTCAATTACTTGAATTTGTGGCACAGGTTAGACTCTCTCTGCACATTTGCACTGCCGCCGACGTGGCTTGTCTGACTTTAATTATTTCAAATTACTTGTAATTACTATCCATTGCAACTTATGTCATATCATGCGTTGTGCTGTGTTAGCAAATCTTCTGCATGGACGGGAGATCGGCTGAACGCTGCGAACTTGTCAGCCGTGTGTTCATTTTACGGGTAGATATATAAATTGACATTTTTTACACCTCTGGGTTTGTATTTGAAAAACAAAAAAAAAGATTTTCATCTTCGGTTATTTTGTCAATTTTTGTTTTTGTAGCAGACTCTTACTGCTGATCAAATAACATGCCGAATTCTGCCACAGTTCTGTAAACTAACTGTCACATTGGTTTTGTGACAAGCGCAACAAAGGAATGCTACTCGCAACATGGGCAGATGACTTTGTTAAGTTTGGAAGACTGAATAAAACCATTGGAAATCTATGAAAGAGTCCCATTTTTAGTAGTGGACATCCTTCAACTGGAATGATGATCATGATGATGATGATGATGATAACAAGATTTGTTCACATGCTTTCTTCTCCAGCTCTTAATTATTCATAAAAATATTAAAAGATGGATTAAACAACAAACAAGGCAAAAACATATAAAACAAGTTTTTGCCTTGAAAACTTTCTGCTAGAATTGCCGTGTCAATTGCCTGTGATCTATGCCTGTAATTATATTACAACTTGGCAGAAATTGAGTGAATGAGGTGATGTAAAAAGAGGACTTATACTGGAAAGACAAGACAGTGATAGAAAATAAACAAATGGTTTCTTTATAATAATCATTTAGTGGCCTCTGGGCTGACTCAATGGATTGATTCAATGACCAAAATCTGTTCTCGTAAAAGCTTTAAATAGAGATGCTTGTTACATCTTTTTTTAAATTCCATAAAGTTTGTAACTCTTTTGAACAAAATTTAATATGGTTTTTCAATAACATCTTATGTAATGCCTTTGTATTACCAATCACTAATAATACCTGACCGAGTTTGTAGTAGGCTCTTCCCAGATCTGTGTACATTAGTAACTTATACAGCCATGTTCTCATCTGTTCTGTAGGGTGAAGGATCTTCACTACAGGTCAACTCAATTTGTTTACTGTTTCTTTCAAATGGGGCTCTGCTGGCATCATTCTATTTGTATATACAAGTCATATTAATAAAGATAATAATTTCAATAGATGTACATAGGAACAAGGAGCTTATGTGGACAGTGGACAGGAGCTTTGTGGGTTAAAATTCTATATTTAATCACTTATGCATTCATCATTACATAAAAGATGATACTCTCTCATTACATGTGTCGGTTAAAATGAAATAGTAAGCTTAAATAATGTTAATTAATTATTAGTGGGTAATCTAATGTGTCATGTGTAGCGGTCAAGGCATACTACTATAAATAATATTTAAATTAATTATTACTGTCTGACATAATTATACACAACATATTGATTAAGTTGCACAATTCGATCCTTGTTACCATGACATATATTCAAGGTCTAGTTTAACATTTTAAATACAGAACTAACTATGTTGTATTAAGGCTTGTTAATGCCACATTATCATGTACTGATAATACCTGTTATTGGGTGACTCGCTGTTTTTTATCAGCGGTAGCTCTGCTTGATACAAAAAGCTAATTTCTTATTTATAAATAATATTCTAGTTACAAGCATACTTATCTAATTCTATATATTTTTTATTATGAAGTTTATGTAGCTTGAACTATAACAAAATGTGACAAACTAAACACCTAAATAGCTGTGTTACTTTCATGAATACCATTTTGAAATAATAATTGCATTTTACTTGCATCAAATTATAATTTGTGGAACTTGTGTTAATAAAACATTTAGTGTTTGTTTAGTTAATTTCTCTTCAGCGATAACAGGAGGAAATATAATGGAACAAATATCACTAAAGCCATTGCAAATAGTAAAATCATGATTACTTTATAGACTTTGGTGTTACAGCTACATGTTAAAGAGAGAATATGTAATACTGCAGTCAAACATTTTTAATGCTCTTGAAAAGATCACAGCGAGAGACAGGACTGTGCCTAAATGATGAAACTTTTTACTATATTTGAACAATTCTCTTAGTGTGACAATTGGGGCAAATTAAATGTATAAAAGATTCTATGCAGTCTCATATCAACTTAGTGGCACTCACCTCCTCAATGTCCTTGTGGAACTTGATAGGCCTCAACAAATAGAACTGCACAGCAAAATACACAAAGTTTATCACAATGAATGCACTGTTCCACAGCACGGCGTCTAGGTAGCATTCCACACTCCACGCCCACATGCCCGAGAACGCGCAGCCAAGGATCAACGCCACTCGCAACCAGATCAGGCCCGAGGGCGTGTGCGGCGCCAGAAACGACAGCAAGAAGAAAATATTTGCCACTTGGAAAAATATGTGGTTGACGGGGCGCCACTTTGGGCAGTGGTGCAGGTACATGTCCCACATGGAGGGCCGTTCGTGCAGTGTCACGTTCACCGAATCGCTTGCGGGCGATGGCAGTTTAGTCGGCTCCAGTAGGCCCATGTCTTCCGTGGTGGAGGCGACGTCACTGTCCGTCGTCGACACCTCGGTCGTAGCATTCTGCAGCCCGGTGATCATACCGATTGCCAAGGCACTGATAAACAGCATAGTACCTCCGAGCAACACAATACTGATCGGGTCCTCGCATCGGTGTGCTCTTGACGACGCTTGGCATTTGCGCGTTGTCTTCTATTACTTAAGCACGGCTGTCCCAAAAATATTTCTCTCTAACATGAAGGCATTTACTCGCTATGGGAGCTTTATTTTGTTCTTGATAATATGTGAACACGATTAAAAATCAACCGCACAATGCGTTATAATATTAACAATGTAAAAGCACCAACAGAGGTAACGATTTAATCACAAAACATTAAAAAAAGGCAAGAACGTATGTCAATAAAAGCCGTTCAAACGTCTAAAATAAAATAAGTAAAAAGTCCATGAAGCAAACAACCGAAGCCCGCGGAATGACAGCAGCAATGCTTGACAACTGATTAGACGACAAATAGAAGTAGTGATTTCCAGAGTCGCGAGAAGAGAATTATAAGGCAATCGATATTTTTGAGAAATAAAGATTTTTTAATAAATTTGTTTTATTTGTTTTAGTTGCTATTTTGTTATTTGCCTGAATTTGAGGTACCAATAATACTCACATATATAATTGTGAAGTTAAATATAAAATTTAAGAAATTATCATATCTGATGCTCGTAATGAATAATTATATAAGTTCGCTATAAATTATATTATTAATCATAATGTATTTATTACTTATTTTTTGTTAGTGGTTAATTTTGTCAAAAGTATGGACTGTTAGCAAAAGAATAAATAAAATAAAGACTGACAGTGACACTTCAGGTTTGACATTTATTATGGCGGCACTTGTGTGATCAAAGTATTTTGTTATCTCTTATAAGAATCTTTAAAATGAGTCCATCATGTTGCTAAAAGATATCGCGTTGTTGCAATGATGACTAACGTCTCTTGTGACATGTTACTGCATCCCCAACTGTTAACAAACGAACAACTTATTGCCATTATACAAGAGGTGGTACTAATTTGGTAAATATAACCAAATTTATAATATTCCGCTGATTCTTAATTTAAATTTTACAGAGACAATTGAGAGTACCGAATATGGCAGTTTTACCAAGAGACGAACTTTTAGAATTATTTCACCATTACTGTGTTCCCTATGGACAACGGAAATATCGCGATACGGGGCGAGGAAAAATATTGAACAGATCTCGTCACATAAATCCCGAGAGTTCTCCGAAACTAACCTTGAATAACGAGAACAATAGCCGAAAGCTGGCACATCCATTAACGGAGAGATTAAAACCACCACCAGATTTGTTGTCGGGTCACATGAAGAGGATTAAGTTAGATAATAAAAAAGAAATTACCAACGACATCCATCTTTTTAAAAGGAAAATGTCAATCGAGGATGTAAGTTATTTCTATATTTTTAAACTCATCTATTCAATGCTATCTGTACATAAGACATTTCCAACTACATACTTCCTGTCACAATACCTCTGAAACCACATACAATCTGTAAGTTTAGAACTTGGTAAGAACATTTTTTTGGCATATTAAAAATGACCTAGAATAGGTTCTGTGTTATTACACCTGTAAAAAGCAGCGTGGACCACAGCAAGTGATCAGATTACAATTAGTTTAATAAACTAACTTACTTTTCTTAGTGAAGTTGTAGGTGCTAATTAGTGCCTAAAGTTTTATGTTAAGTGTACATTCTGTAGATATATTTGTTCCCTCACTTTGGTCCTAGTTGGCTAGATGACAGTTGATCAACCAGCCACGGAGAAGGCTAACCAAAGTAACTGACATGGCCTAATTAATGGATTAGCAAGTTGAAGTTGCAGTGCGCATAGTACACAACAGACGGCTGCAGGGGCCTGAAGGTTCTGGAGTGCAGATCAGGGACTAGTATATGCAGCAGAGGATGTTACCCACAAGGCAGGCAAAATTGTTAAGATCATCAGAAAATGCTTGATGTAGACTACTTACAACCAATATTATCAGAAATAGGTAAGGGAAACCTGTGTTCAGTGATGAATTTCCTTTGGCTGAAATTATGAGGTGTAGTTGGTTTAGTCAACTAAATATAGAACAATTATGTAAGCTGATAGACACTTAAGGCAAAGCGCAACCCTTGTTCAAGGATTGTCACAATGACTAGTGGTGTGCTGGCCACATCCAATGACTTCTTGCAATTCTAACTGATATTGGTCTGCCTACTGCAGTTAGTGCTATTTAAAATTATTTGTTATAACGTTTTTCCAGACACCAGTGTCAGAAGGGCCTCCTAACAAAAAGGAAAAAAAGCCAATATTGTGGCCTTGAAGTCTGTTTTTAATAAACAGGAAAAGACTGAAAATATTGCATGAAGGTAACTACTCTGTAAGTAATGTTCAACATGCTATCAATGTGTGCAGCCAGGATTCTGTCCTTTAGGTTAGGTTAGGTTATTGTGTGTTGTTATATATTGTGGGGCGTACCATGGACTAATCATTAGAAACCCTCTAATTTTTTTTTAAATATTTTGTGTATTTGACTCTGGAGAATGAATTACTGTGTAAATCCCATTACAGGTAAAAGTAAAGTTTGATATTAACACAATATTGACAACAATACAAACTTGACTATTATAGATCCTTATCATCATTTCAGTTGATAGACACCCACTGTATGACTCAGGTGGCCCGCAATGATTGCGCCACTTTCCTGCAACCTTGATCATGTTGGTGGGCCACCTACTGGTGCAAATGTTTAGGCCCAGTACATTGACTCCTAACTGCTTTCCTCTTATGTCAAAGGATTTCAGTAGACCTGTGGATTAAAAATTGCCCTATGATCGTTGGTTCAATTCCGAATTTTCAAACCGTTTTGTACAATAATATAAATGAAATGTGATATTTATTTCTTTTCTATAAAAGTCTACTCATACTCCTAGTTACTTTATTGTCATGTCTTTTTCAGTCTGTGGTAAAACCCTTAACAATTAAAGGCTTTTTTTTTGGGATGGGACTCTCACTGCTGCCCAAGTGGCATTTGCAGATTCCGCGGTTCGAGGTAGCAGGGCGTAGACGTGTAAGACCTCTTTTAAGGTGGCAAAGCTCGAGGGCTCCCGAAGGAGCCTCAGCATGGGCCGCTTCATACTACTATTTTACTGGATTGGGAGGCCTCCAAGCTCGTAGATCGCTTTGGTGAGCGCTCCATGGAGTGACTACGTCCAAGGGCCCCCACGAGAGGACCTCGGCTTGTGCAGTCACTCGTTGAGTTAAAGGCATAGTCCCCTTACTGTTATTGACGAAAATAATTTTTTATGTGCTTCCTCAGTTATACTTTGAAAAGTTCACATTTAAGATGAACTCTTGATCTTGATGACTTGATCTTTGTTACTCGAAATTGTCACATTCTAAAAAGTATTGATATTTGTCAATGACCTTTTAGATTATGATTATATGAATTATATCATCATGGTAAAAGAGTATTTTTGTCAGGGTCAGGTGGATTTGTTCTAGCCAGGGTCTATATTGATAATGAGTATACATGAAAGCACAAGAATGGTTATGGATTTATTTAACACAATAATAAATCGGGAATACATGGCGCTATGTGTAGGAGTTTCGGCAATTTTTTATTAGGGGCAATCCGTCCGCCTTGATTTACTTCTTCCCGAACTGATGGATCTTTCATTTAATTTACGATTTT
>DWIC01000525.1:0-11430 GCA_018248135.1 Battus belus
GAAGTCGCGTACAAGCAGCGATGTGTGAGCAGGGGCGTTATCGTGGTGCAAAAGCCAATTTTTGTTTTTCCACAATTACTGGCGGATTGCTTGGCGCAAATTGTGCATAACTTGCAGGCAGTATTCCTTATTCACCGGTCTACCCTGTGGCAAGAACTCATGATGAACCACGCCCCTGCAATCGAAGAAAACTGTAAGCAAAATTTCGCGATACTTTTTGTACAGACCGTAGTGAACTGCATGAACTACCTATATATGCATGTACATTAATATATGTTGTTTGGTGACCACTAAGACCACTGTACTTACCTTTGTAATTTTCACGTAATGAACATCCGAATTTTACACTCTTTTTGGTACTGACGCCACCAATAATGTTTATTTTTCTCACGACTTTAATACTTCACCTACGCAGTCCACGAAAGTTACAATGACATTTAAAAACTTGTGTAATGACGACCGAAGATGTTCCCTTACACTTTACTACGGCATTGCATAAATTAACCTGTGGTGTACGGACATGTCCACCTTTAAAGTAAACTAAGAGTCGATTCGTCAAGCTCTTAAAGGAGAATTACCGCCAGCGCAACGATCGCGTTGAGCGCCAGGTGGGCGCTGCCGACGTGCACGCATCCGTAGGACAGCAGCCGCCAGGGCGTGCGCCACCACTCGCCCGGCGCCCACTCCAGCTGCTCGCGCACTGCGTCCGAGCTCCACGCGTGCACGCAGATCTGATGCCGGACTCGACCATTACATAAAATACTCACACAAAAACAATGACAAGGGACGAAAGTTTCACGAGTGGCGTCCACGACCGGATGCGCGTAGGTAGACCGCGCATTAGGAGGACTGTCGACATTATTAAGTTCGCGGCAAGTAGCTGGACGCAGGCAACATAATACCGGCCAACGTGACGATCCTTGCCTTGCGGTGGTGTTGTGCTTGTTTCAGCTGATGATGACGACAAAACACCAGAGACAACACAGAAGGATTTCTGCTGCAATTTTATATTCGAAAATGGGAGATCATTTTTCGAATTTAAAATTCGGAAAGTTACCTTTAAAACAGCAAAAGCTTTACATCATTATTTAAATACTTATAAATAAAAGGCTTGGTGAAAGCCCTCGAATGTTCAAGACATTACATAATGTACATTTAAATGTGTATTTAAACATAAATTTATTAGAGCCATTTTTTTCGTACACGAGATTTTTACGTAACGAGATTCTTGGCAGTAGCCAAGAAACTCGTTAGTTACTCTTTTAACTCCAATTTTAATTCTTCTCCTGTTGAATATCGTCAGCACGAATCGCATGCATGATTATCTTCTGTATTTAATACAATAACATGCTTTATTGATCTTACTTTCACAAAAGCTTTGATTTTTTCACGGATAAAAGTAAAACTTAAAACGTTCATACATAAAATAACTTACAAATTGTATATGCCGTTAAAATAAATTCATTAACGGGAGTACCACCAGGTCAGCGCTCGTACACGAACTCGATACATTAAAACTAGACAATAATAGACTACATCGCAGGAGAAACACGCGGCGGGTGTACTTTCAGCCGTAGACATTTTTCCAAAGCAGTTTTCCGTGATAAGCTTTATTAATTGCACTCTATCTGCTTAATTCTACTGGTATTGGAATGTGATGTTTAATGATCATGTGAATTGTTAAGGAAACAGCCGGCAGATAATTGAACTTACTATAATTAGAATCATGGAGAGGATGAAATAAGGCGGCTTTAGTACTGCAAACAGTTTCTCTGTCCTCTCCCGGAACTTCGTCTTCTTCCGTTGCGTGGCGTCGGGGATTTGGCATTTTAACGTCTTCCTCTTGCGGTTGTCCCTCTGAACCCCCCAGACCCCGAGCGTGAGGCCAGCCTGCAATCGCGACTTGGGCTTGACTGGTGGGATCTTTACGCGGCCGAGCAGCCGTCGGTTCTCCCCCGGGCTGTTGGTCCTGCTGTCCGGGTCAGCGCCGCATCGCTCCTGCTCCTCATTCTCCGTCCAGGCCTGCACAGTCGGCGGCTCTTCCGGTTGGACCCATCTGCCCTGATGGACGGGCGCCTCTTCAAATTCTTCTCCTTTTAGCCGCTCCACCTGGCACGAATTCATCAATTAGTAACTACGTGAACTTAGGTACTTAATTTATTATTAATAATATTTTAAATCAGGTAAAAGTATAAGTAAGAATAACGTAGTACAAAACATTCTACTTGGTTGCTTTCCATTTTATGGAGAAAAATGTTTAAAAGTTCAATTAAAAACCATAACAAACTTGTATCGAGTGTAATGAGTGTAATGATAATCTTGAACGTAAAATACTGGTACGAGTTTCCCGTACGCGGAGACAATAAACCTAGTCCGTTCATTTTGTGAGCATTTTTATAAAAGACATTAGTACAGTAGCTAAACTAACTCATTCTTAATATTTATTATCACTAAGAACTCCTTTACACAGGAGGAAGAAGTTTTTACAACTTTTTATAAGACTTTATTGAACTTCCTACTCGGTAAACTCATCGTGCATCGTACAATAAGGTACTGTTGTTAAAGATCATGCAGATATCCAGATCGCCCAACAACTCCTGATCCTCCCAATCGTCGCTTACATACTTAAGACACGGTTGCGATAGCATATAACCGTCATATTTTGTAATTGAAAGATCATTTTTTAATGAGCATGAAACTGAAAAATAATTTTTAATATTACTGTTGTATTTTTATTTTTAACCTTTAGTTGTACAAATTAAATGGATGAGCATCAATATTTAACTGGTGTATGGCTTTCATCAATGTCTCCTTTCACTACAGCTTATGAAGGCATATGAAATCTTACATCACATTGATTTCCTTAAAATCAATTATATTATATATTGATGTATACAATAAAATAATTAAAGTTAAAAATTTAAACATTTAAATCTGTTTATAGTAAAAATATAAAATTACATAGCACCCATTGTAATTATCCTTGTTACTTTCGACGGAAGATGAATAATCTGGGCCGCTTTCTAACGAACCAATTGGAAATATTTGATGTAGGACTATGTCAAGTAGTAAACATCTTACAGCTGAAATGATAAAAAATTACCGTAATGAAGAAAATGCAACAAATTAATGTTGCTAAGTAATGAAGTCTCTTTTTTAATTTTCTCAGAAGGACTTCAATATGCAACACTGCTGCCGTCAATCATCTATTTACGCTATTGTCAAATTATTAGCTAGCTGCGTCATTTTGTTTTTAGTTTGACGGCTATTAGAAACAACATACAACTTCGTGAATTTTAACAAAAATGGCGTATTTCGAGTTTTACTTAAGCATTATTTTGAAACCGAAGAAAGACTAAATACTATGGGAACTCTGTACCTTCTACAACGATGGTTAAGAAGTAGTTTACTGAGTTTCATTCGTTATTTGTTTATTTAGTTATAATCACACCGAAAATCGTCGATGAAATTTATGGAATAATTTTGAAAGGTGTGAGAATGAGAATACCAGAAATGGCCAAGGCTGTGTGCATTTCAAATGAGGGATTTTACTTGAATGTGGATATTGAAAAGGTATCCGCAATTGCTCACGTGACTGTAAAAATCAACCGTGTAACCACTTTAAAAGAGGGTTTAGTGATGTTCGACCGCAATCAGGGCGAGTTTTTACGCTTTTGTTTAACCGTAAATAAAAGCTAGATCAATCACGAGACCAAGGAACAGTCTAAATGAGATTTTTTCAGCTTTAGTAAACATGATCATAGACACAGTTTTTTTTGTAATGGAGCGATCACGGATAAACAATATTCAGAGCTTTTAGGTAGTATCATTATTGATTATAAGCAAAAACTACAACATTTGGCCAAGAAAGTGCTGTTCCATCAACACCGCGCTTTACAGGTGTGTATTCAGTATATAAAAAATCCATGAACTAGGAACTGCTTGCTTTCCCATCCAGCATATTTTCCAAATTTAGCGTCTTGAGACTTTTATTCTTCCTAACCAGAAGAGACAGGAGTAAAAAATTTGGATCGAATGAAGAGGTCATGACCGAAACAAACCCCTACTTTAAGGGCCCTGACAAAACATATTATTTAGGTTGGATAAAAAAAACGACAAAACATTGAACGAATCAAAAAGGAGATTAACTTGAAAAATAAAACGCATATTTGCTGATAAAAATTTTTTTCCAATAGTCACGGAGTTATGAACAGCCACCGTATTGTCAGCATTTATAAACGATGGAAATAGGTATATTTGAAATTTAGCTAAAGTAATTTATTGTGAAACTACAGTTATATATTGCAACAATTAATAGAGCTAATGATAAATTATAGTTTGTTATTAATCTAGCGCGATGTAAATTTCTATTGACAGAAGTGGCAGTGAACACAGAATAGCGCGCAGAACAAATGGTCATTAGGTTCTTGTCATCATCAGAAAACCCTAGATGTAGGTCCTTCCTGTAGTTTATCCAGCACTGATCATCCTCTGGTTGAGATGTTGATAATGATGATGATATATAATCTACAATAAACAATAATCAATGATTGTGATCATCTATGATATGAGATGTGTATAAGAATAGTAATAAATAGAGAACAGAGAAAAAGAGAGGTAAATTAATGTGTTATATTCCAGAGTCATCATTTTATACAGATTATTTGGCTTTTAAATTAACAAATATGTTTCATTAATTTTTTATTTCTGTTAAAATATGAACCCAATAACTTCTGTCAGTACAAGGTTTGCAGGAATAATCTAGTCAGGAATATTATTAATTTTACTATGAGATGAAAAATCCTTTTTTTTGTTACATCATAATTACGTTATTTTTTATTTCTGAAATTATTGATTTTTGTATATGGTGTAATAGTACATTTAATAATAAAAGATCTTTATATTATTAACTCCTTTAAAGAATTTACGCCTATAACAAATCACATATATATTTATAGTGAAAATCATTCTTGCGTTAAATAATCGAATTGTGTATTGAAGTAATTAAAATTCCGTGGTTCGAGTATCGTGTAGTCGGACCTTCGTGTTTGCATGTAAATTAATCTATTGTTTAATTTAGGCTGTCCATCCCTTCACAGGATATAGGGGTTTTCCGTTATTTTCCAATGGCCCCGGAGCGGCTTCGTATGTTTTCAAAATTAGAATGATGTTTCGATCCCTTTCATTTAAATTTTGAGGGCTCTGTTAAGTGGTGTTTCGGCTTTGTTTTAAAACGACAAACATCAATGAGAGTTAAGGGACGTCGTTGGATTACCATAAACAAATAACATTCAGAGCATTGACGTAACTCGTAACACAGAACTGTCCGTGACTTTCGTGACACTCTGATAACAAGATTTACCGTCTATATACATTTATACATCTGCATATATTCAACTCAATTAAGACTCAAACTTGTCGCAGTCTTCCGGTTCCGGTATTGCTGATAATAAAGAATATGCCTCATTCATACTAATTAAACGTGAACTTATTGACGGATTAACTAATTGATCCCTAACTATTGGTGCTTCAACTACTAACATGTATTTTGTGGTTAGATTCTCACATATAGGATATTACAGGATGTCACATTCAACTGGAAAAAAATGTTCTATTTCAGTTGATACTCATTTACTCATAAAATTTAGATAAAAATAAAACAATGAAAATATTTGTAAGTTGGATCCTTCGAGTTCTAGCAGAGACCACAGGCCGACAAGCACAGTTTAGGACTTTCGTCTGTACGATGAACAGACAAGTTTGGATTTGTTTGATACAGGTCGTTTTGGTCCGGTCCAGGAATGGATTTCAAATAGCTAAAATGATGTGGCGTGTGTGAAAACTTACGTAACTATTTAAGGTTACTTCTTATAAGTTTACTCGTATATTTTTTCCCTTTCTTTCATAATCTAGAACAATTAGCAATAAATATATGCTATAATTTGTATTTATTTTCTCATGCTTACTGAAGGTTATTTATAACTCATAATGTATGGTACATTCTATTGAGAAATCTAAGGTTAAAGAAATAACAATTTTAATGCACTATAGTCCGTTAAACAAATCAATATATATTTTTAATTAACAACACTTCAAAATACTTGAACCATCCCTGTCTCGGTAGCATCGTAATATTTTATTATACGAAGTTCTATGAAAATTAGTTCCCGGCACGGCAGTCTTGTTTCTTAGCAATACTTCTTTTGTTTCTCGAGGTTAATTAGTTGTTATAGAAATAACATGAACTGTAGACGAAGCTATTTTAAAGCATCTTCAGTACAATAAATAAAAGCGAAATGTAGACAAATAAATGATAGCCGGTTTCTATTCAAATTGCTAAAGTAGAACAACTGCGGGCTAATATTTTGAAAGACTGCATCGAATCGACCTTCTTTTTTCTGTTCTTAGTATTGTGATTTTTTTACTTCTTATTTTTATATTCCATTGTGTAGTGTCGTGTTTTTTTAGCATTAATATTTCTTTTCAGTTGAAATATTATTCAGGAAACGGACAAAACGAGAGATGAAGTTTCAGCCCAATGGCATAATAACATTCAACTAGACAAGTTCACAGAAATCAAGTAATAAACGCCAATTCTGAATATCTAACTCTATCTTATATCTTTCAGTTTAAGGTAAAAACTAAATATAAAGTACCGCAATGTAGTGTGCTTAAATTTTATTGTAATAAACCATAGAAGTTCGTTGAATTAAAACCTATTAAAAATCATTTTATATTGTACAGAATATTTAAGTGATAAAGTTTGGGAATAGATTGCTCTCTGTATTAAGGACTTTATTAAAGTGATCACAAAAAAAATTACCTGAAGTTGTGCGCTGTTCTCATTTCAGAACACGTCTGAAACATAAGAGAAATGATGTCATTATAGGCTGAGTTCAGTTTATCTTCTTCTCCTCTCTTCTAGAATAATCTACAATGCCGGCCATTGTACATTATTCTGCGCTATGCGCTGCCCGCTTCTAGCAACTTACCGCGACCTTAATTTTGATGTTGGTCCAACAATAGGCGGTCTACTCACGCCACGTCTACTGTCTGTCTAGCGTCCATCAAATTGGGTTCTTCTGATATTATTCTTAGGACGTACACAAGATCACTATGAATGTTTCTATGTGAATAACATTGTTTTTAATAAATAATAAAGTAATAAAATAAAGAATAGAAAATAATCATCTGATTGAAAAAGCAACATTTCTATTTACACACTGTTAGTAAACAGGAGAAATTAATTATTTTGTAACTGGTGTATTATGAAATTGGCCACGGTCATTTCCGATAAAGGCTTTCTTGATAGTGTCAATCTGCCTATAAGTTCAGGTCTCTGAAAAAGTATTACTAATGCTTTTTGCAATAAAAATGAAAGTTTGCCACTGTTCACAAACAATTTTCCTGAGGAGGAGCAGTAGCGTTTTCTGCCACATAACTGCGATCGGCAACGCGTGTGCCAAGCGTGGCGATTATGGTATATTCCTCTATGGATATTTTTGTGTGATACTTATGCGTTCGGCACATTTGGGCAGAAACGATCACACTGTTCGTAAAGAGAAGTTAGTAATGTGGAATAATTCAATAGTGATCATATCAGTTTTAATACAGTCACTGGGAGTTAATATCTACAGGAATAAAGTTCGGATCTCTCAAGACGTTACAATGTCAGTCTAATATTGAAAATTTAAACTGTTTTGTGTAGATAGTTTATTGTAATCACCAAAATTATGATAGCGAGGTCGACAATGGTAACAAAGCACGTTATAAAACACTTCCGAGGCTATTTTTTCTATATAGCTATACATTATGTGTACAATGTTAAAGATGAGAAGATAACTCGATAGTTCGACAAGTATATTTTTTACAAAAAAAAATCATTGAGAAATTCCGTGTAAAAATATAATATTTGCAAAACACAGTTCGGTTTACTTACCCATAAAGTTTAAATTCGTAGCAATTCGGGGTTTTTTAATGGCCACTGCGAGAGATTAGATTTCACGGTGTCGTTATTTTAAATAAACGTTATTTTTTTCAAAGCCAATCCTTTTATAACTGGCGGTTTAATATTTATTTATACTTCCGTATTAAATTAATCCTTTTTAGCTCATCGCTGCCAGCGTGCGACATTTTTGACAGGTTTCCATTTGATTTGTCGTTCTTAGTTAACTTTCGATTAGATTAATATCAATATAACAATATTAATACGACAATCTTATAAGGAACAGAGATGGAAAACCTGAAATAAGACACAGTTCTGGCTCTTGTCGGTAATCCGGTTACGACGAGCCTTCCGCGAAAAGGTCTCTCACCTTCTTTTTGAACATGAATCAGTTTGCTAACTATCAAATTCAGAAAGGGAATTTTTTCCAAAGCAGAACACTTTTGACATGAAATGAAGAATGATGTCAGATTTATGCGAACAACAAAGTAGTAAAATATCACTTGACGACAGGAGATTCCTCTCATAGTTCGAGTCGAGGAATTGCAAGTATTAGTGAAGCTGGTCACTGTAGTATTTTGTATACTTCTGTTCACAGCTAGATCTTTTTCATCATCATCCCTGTCGTGAGACGTCTATTGCTGGACAAAAGCCTCCCCAGTAAGCTTTAAATAGAACCTATTGGATGCGGCAGGCATCCATCGCCTTACGATCATCAAGGTCGTTTGTTCACCTTGTGAGTGAAAGTTCTTCGATGAACTCTATTTTTGTATTTTATATATGTAGAATATGAGTGTAGTTATTCTTAAAGTAAATTTATTACAGTAACTAAATTAAAAATATATTTTTTTTCATGTCACGCGCTGCCCGCATTTAGTGATCGACCTTGGTAATGTATGTTTTTTTCAAATTTAAATCCATTAAAAAGTCCCTTTTTTACTTTATGACCGTTCCCTTTTTTCTTGGTGCAAAAACTATTCCATGGTTGTCGCCGTATTTTACTTCTTCTAGACTAATTCTTAAGAATATTTTACTTTACGTTGATGGATGATGGAGTTAAATAAAAAACGAACGTCATTATAACAAAACAGACAAAAACATTTATTTACTCTTTTGTTAATATTGCAAACATTAGCATATAGGTTTAACAAAGTAGATACATAAAATTTAAACTTCAATCATTGCACCTATAATGGTACGAAATATTCCGTACGTCTTGAAAAGCACTCGAGTGTGCTCTGCTGATAACACAATAGTACAGGGTTGTGCAATCCTCGATCTTTCTGAATGCATTCTTCTCGTGAACTCTGAGAAATGAACTTAATAATCGGGAAAGAAAGATATTTATGTATTTTTTAAATTTAACATAGCTTTTTTAAATGAGTTGTTAACAAGAATATTGTTTCACAAAGACTATGATCGTAACATTAATTTGGTTTCTTCTTTCACCGTTAACGAGGATGTGAATTTAGGAGAATACAAAATGAGTTTTCTGTATACATCACCAATTTTTTATATAGTTAAATTATTGAAATGTGTAAACAGAGATAACCTTAAAGAAATATCATCATCATCAGTGTAAACATCATGTCATTCAATAGATTCACATTGTCATAGGCCATTATGACCGTTTTGGCGCTTTTCCAGCGGCTCTTCGCCACCTAGTGGAGGGCATACCCACGCTACTGACTCATGGTCGGAACTCAAAAATTTTTGACCCCAAAGGCCGAATAGATTACATTTATCGTAATCCCCGTCATGACAAAATAGAGCCGATATTTACATAAAAAATCTATTACAAAATCGATATTACGAAGCGTTATGATACTCTACAAAAACAAATGAAACGCATTCAAATAAATCGTATGATATTTCGCTTTAGAACGAAAACTGTAAAACAAACAGCGGCCATATTTTATTTGGGTCTCACGTCAAAATTGACATGTGTCAACCACCGCGCCAAAAACCGACGCATGTAACCTGTTATAGATAACCTATTGTTTCTTTCATGGCAGTTGAACCGAACGTTTTACACTTTTTATCCACTTTTAAAAATATTTTCGGTTGTGAACACTGTGCAAGTAACTTTTCTATTTTATTTGTTTATTAGTATGGCAAGTGTTTGTTTTGCTAGATTAATTTTAATTATCTCATTTCAACAATTATTACAATAAAAACCGTGGTCTAGAATATGTTGTGATAACTATAATACATCAAGCCTTAGACGATACCTTGTGTAATATATTCAATTGCAAGTCGAGTCAGGTTTCTTTCAGATTTGGCTTAGCTTTCATGGCCGTGCGCAAACTGAAACGTTTTCAAAGTTAAGAAAGTTTTTATATGTGGGTATCAAATAAGGGCATATCAAGAATTAGTCTTAAATAAATAATGAAAAAGTAGTATGCAAAATTTAATATATTAATTCACAATTTGAATAAATTGTGTGTCAGAAAAAAAAATATTATTGTCAGTCATTTTGAAATTATGAAATACTAAAAAAATACTTAAGGTTTTGGTAGTGAGATTAAAATAATTTCATAAGTATTTTATGGTGACACACAAACTTACGTCTCCCTTAGCCCATGAAAATATGGCAGTTATAATAAACATTGCAAAATTGATTGATTTTTATGACTTTTTTATGTTATTTAATTTATAATCACGTTGATTATATCATCATTTCAGAGAATGAACATACATTCTTAATTATATAGTAAATTTAATTATATAATTACAATATGCCTATGCTTATATGCAAACATGAATAGTTTACGACTATTTAGCACGTGTTTCGAGGAAGCATCGAACGCGTTATCGGTTTCATAACTTAAAATTATCATTAAGTCCCCGAAAACATTGTGATGTTTAATTTATAATTAATGATCTAATTTATTTGATGATTAATTACACATTAAACATCACAATATATAAATAGTATAATTAAAAATAATTGTCAATAAAACTTAAACAATACAAAGTTTTATATTTATTCTTCTAAAATAGATTTACATCTACAAATATATGACCACATTCTAATTACGAGTAGTAGTTGATTTATTATTCTAGGGCACATTGACATTATGTAAACATGTTTAAAAAAGTAATTATTTAATATAAGTCCTTATTCACTACAGACATTGTGGATCAGCAAAAACCTATATAATTATATTTCCAGTTTATATATAATAGATTACAATTTGACTTCATATTCCAATAATAAGAATAAATATTGCTGTATTTTATACCATTTAGTTTCTTCTTCCGCCACTTTTCAGCCGATAGACGCCTATTAGAAGGCATTGATTTCCTCCAAAGATTGACTTGACTATATCGCAGGTCCATATATTAGGAGGCCTGACTACGTCGCTTCTACCGGCATACTTAGATTATTTTTTAAATTTTATAATATATTTAATAGTGTTACTATCTTTACCATGCTACTATTTTAAATATGGCCAGACAAATATGCTGATATAAATCGTACG
>DWIC01000526.1:0-11427 GCA_018248135.1 Battus belus
AGATAGATCAGTGTGTAGCGAACAAAACAATGCCAAATATCTCATTAAAACATTCATTTTACGATTATTAATATTGATTTTTTTATTCTTCGTTAATGTAAATAAAATTTAATCAATTATTAATTTAAATCAGGCTGTTGATTAAAGAGGTTACGCTTCCCTGGTTTAAACAATGAGTCTCTATTTTAAACATATACTAGCAATTAAGAATTATTGCTTAAGTCTTCAGTTGAATCCATCCGGTCTTAACTTTGATAAATAACACAATTTGATCCTGAAACCTCTTAAGTTTCTTCTTTCCTACCCTGATGGAGAATACCTTTGCAGTGATATACTGATAATAGCTGATGATGTATGGAATGTACAAGAATAAAAGGATAAGAAAGTATATAGACAGTCTTCAAAAGCTTTCATATAACTTGTCACGTGAAGAGTACCAGAAGTGCCAAATTTACAAAAACTTCACATGGAAACAAAAAAAACTCCTACTATGGTACTCCTCAATGAAAGAGAAGTGTTCAAAACAAATTCAGTTGACTTTGTGATCATTAACAAGAAAAATCCTTAATACACTTAATAGAGCAATTCATTCTTAAACTGTAAATATAATGAGGCAAAATTTAAACTCGAATATTTAATACTCAGTTAAAAAAAGATTACAAACCTCCTTAGTGTGTCCCTCCAATTGGAACAGCTGCTGCATCTTGGGGAAACTCCAGATGCGCACCTTACCGTCCACACCACCAGTGGCCATCAGCTTGCCATTGTGGCTAATTCTTACAACTCGCTGTAGCGGATCATCCCTGCAAGTTGTCTATATATCAACTATATATAATAACATATTTTTTTTGTTGAAATATTTATTATTTAGGCTCTTACACAAAAGTTATGGCTAACTTTATTATCATAACCAGTCATACAACATCTGTTACTGGGTTGTCTAACCCATAGATTACATCCAGTTTTTTCTGTGGACATCTTCTGGGTCTTCTATCCAGCTTGTAGATGGACATCTTCAGAACTAAGACTCCAGTAACTGTTTGTTCTATGCATTATTATGCATATGTGCATGAAGGCACATCTAGAATGGTTTTAGGACACAGTGCTACACCTTCTACCAATATCATTGTTTCATCCATAGGATGTGGATTAAGATTCTTACATTCCTGTATGACCGCTATATCTTTTGTATGACTTGTTACTACAAATGGGTCTTCTGATTTTATAGCTACAAATAATCTATATGAATTTTTTGATCTATCGTGTTATGTTGGAGTATTATCCATGTTTGGACATGTCAATGCCATAGTTACAATCATAAATATTTGCTGTTATTACAATAAAAAATTATTATGGAGGCAAGATACCAATTCGCAAAATTGGTTAGCCGCTTCTAACCTAATTTTTGACAAAATAGATTAAGTAGTTCCAACAATGTATGTACCAAATATCAATAGCCTCATCAGCAATTTTCTGTTACTTCAATTCTTGACACATTCCATCAACACATAAT
Organism: Battus belus; assembly: GCA_018248135.1. Lineage (NCBI taxonomy): Eukaryota > Metazoa > Arthropoda > Insecta > Lepidoptera > Papilionidae > Battus > Battus belus. Next base: position 1,514 of record DWIC01000526.1, read on the forward strand.
TTAAATTTTAATATATAATATGAGTCATAAAAACTTGGTTTTTATTATAATGCTATAAAACTGTGTACACATTTACAGCGGAGTTTTATATTCTGTTGCATAAATAAATAGTATTGATACTTTTTGAACACATGAACAGGTGACATGAAATTGACCATGTATAAAACAAGGATCTTAAATATTGATGCCGTAAACAAATAACTACTACACATTTTTTTATCAATATAAAAATCCAATGTGTAGTGAAAAATGCTTTTTGTTATAAAATCCTTGTACAAGATGATTGAATTGAGTAAAATCCATGTCTTGTCTAATGGAAAGAGGGATTTATTTATATATACATACATATATAAAAAAACATGTAATGTTTTATAAATAGACATGTTAACTCAATACTGTTATCAGCATTTGTAATGCTAATTCACCATTACATGGATAATTTGTAAACACAATCAGGCATGACCACATAGTCCAAATACTTTCTCTATGAATTATGTAACATATTTGCATTTTAAAAAGAGGTTTAAAATCTACATATTTCACAAAGAGACTTATGTTATAACCATCTTAACAAAATTAATTCTATCAAATTCAGAAGTGAATTAAAACCTTCACAGTATTTGAAATAGATGTAGATGCATTAGATGAAACAGATTAATGTTAAAAGCCTCAAGGATAACACAATACTGTAACAGATTACTAAAAACATAAATATTAACATAACTGTTGACTGTTATCATAACATTGCAAATGTCAATTAACTAATAAATCATCATAAAAACCTGGTGGGGATTCTTAATATAAATATATTGCAAAAGTTAACACCAGTAGTTTAATAAACAAAATAATTTCACATAGATTTAATCAAAGAAAGATAAACCAAAGTCTAAAGATTAATGCTCAGTCATTTTTTTTAAAGATTAAGCAGTCAAGTCAAATATAACTAATGTATACTAAGACAAACTTTTTCTAACAATTTATTAACATTGTGACAAAAACCTTAATTGCTAATATCCTCAATTTTTTAATTAATATTAAATACAAAAAAAAACATAAAGAAAAGTACTTACCCAAAATCAGTTTGTATACTGTCACAAGGACGTATCTCAAAAGATATCCTCTTCTCTGTTGTGTTGGTCTCCGTTTTAGATATATTGTCATTCTCCGACACAGTGCGACGCCGGCGTCGGACTAGGCCATTCTCTGCACGGAAGCTACCTCGTCGCATTTCCGCGGCATCCACCATACGAACATTCACCTTATACAGTTGGCAATGGCTTTCTTGACCAGCGCACAGATAGGTCCGACCCTGGGCATTGCTTATAGAGCAGTTCATCACCACGTTTGGACCGGTTTCGTGGCGCATCACCTCTTCCGCCACGAATTTACTTCCATTGTGCGATAATTCGAAAATTTCCTACGAAACAAAAAAAACCTTCACAGCGTGTTATGACTGACATGTTAATGCTAATGTGAACGTACTATTAAATCGTTGACACGTATTCTATCAAGCGTCAATACTTTTAATGTTTTTCGTTTAATATTAATTTAGACACTTACAAATCCATTGGCAACTCCTGTATTTGAGGCTCCACCACCTCCCGCGACCAGAACATGCCGATTGGTTAGTGTCTCGAGGGTATAAAGAGGAAAATCGACCTTTGCAAGCAACCCATCGCCTCTGTTACGAGACATTTTGACTTATAACATTTATTGTATTAAACTCACGCGTCGATTAAATTTGAATTTTACTAGGTAGAACCTGAATTGTGCGACATTAGTGATTTTATGTGATCAAAATAAACAAAATTCGAAAGAATATGGCATTAAACAACACGAAGAGGAACCAAACAAGTGACAGATATTCCCGACTTCCAACATGACAAAAGTCACTATGACAGAAAGAGGGATGGTCTTCTGTTAAATTGACATTCATCGATTTATCTTATCTATAGTACAAAACAATTTCATCATTACTTTATAGTCGCTCTTTTGAGCATATAGTAAAAATCACAAAATTTTTACTACATTCATTTAAACAAATTAGGTTAAGTAATGTTCTCTATGTATTATAAAAATATCAACAAGGGATATCTTATTCAACCGTGGTATCCCTAGTAGCTAAATTGAAGCAAACGGGTATCTCAGACACTAGAAGGTTTCTATACATTACATAGCACACTATAGTCGGTACAATTTTCTCTTTGATATTATAACTTTCGATCAATTTAATTACTTTTGCCCCAGAGATTAACTTTTAGTGGCCACTTTCGAATATTTAAAATTCGATAAGTAAAGAACTTATTGATCTCTGTAATAAATAATCTATAATGATTCGCTGTAAAATGCTTTAATAAATTTTAATGGAGTGTTTACCATGTCCTTAATTTATTAAATTACGAAATACATGATTTCGGAACGTAATAAAAAAATTTAATATGCTAATGTCAAGTGTCAAATCAATTGAAGATTAGGGAATTCGTATTATTTGTAGACAATGATGGAGCGATGTCAAATAGTTTGCGCTCATTAATTAAATTAAGGAGAGAAAATGAATCACGAAGAGATACTGTCCGTCGTTCAGGACAAGTTTTTGTCGAGTGAGCGCGTAACGGCGTTTCTATACGATGCCAAGTTATTGCGTTCCGACTGCGTGAAAAAAGATAGACTTCTCGCAATAGTAGAGTATGGGGACGAAAAAGCAGTTTTTTGTTTATTCACCTCGTGTTACCCACCCAAATCGTTCACCGACTTATCCATAGAAATAGTACTGCCCCTAGACAATACCTTCAAATGCGAAATAGATAACAAGCCATCGGACCCCGAGGCAATTTTGTACCTGAATCTCCAGTCACGTAATGATAAGTTTAAGTTCGAAATACAAATGACCACGCGAGTCGATAACTTCGTTGATGACTTGTTTCGTGGCATAGAAGCAGTTAACAAGCTGCCCACCCAGCCAGAATTTGTTTGGCTAAAAAAATATATTGGCCAAAAGGAAGATGATATATTAGCACAGGCCATGGTTCTTCCCAGGAGCGGAGTGCCTCATACACAAGTTTCAGCCCCAGTGGCAATAAGGGAGAGTCTTATTAAAAGGAAAATGAGTGACAAGGAGTATGATTATACATACACAAAAAGATTTACAATATTCTGTGGGACATGGAATGTCAATGACAAATCCCCGGTTATACCTTTAAAGGGGTGGTTGTGTGTAGACAATGAGCCTCCAGACATTTATGCAATAGGGTTTCAAGAGCTGGATTTATCCAAAGAAACATTCCTATTTGATCAGACATTCAGAGAAGATGAATGGTACAATGCTGTAAAATCACATGTTGATCCAAGAACTAGATATGTCAAAGTTGAGATTGTAAGGCTTGTAGGTATGATGCTTATAATATTAATCAAAGAGAAGCACATGTCACATGTGCGCAACGTTGTCTGTGATACAGTGGGAACAGGAATTATGGGTAAAATGGGCAACAAGGGTGGTGTGTCTATAAGATTTGACCTTCATAACACTTCCATATGCTTTGTAAACTCACACTTAGCTGCCCATGTTGAGGAATATGAGAGACGCAATCAGGACTTCAGAGATATCTCCAACCGAACAAGATTTGTTCAACCAAATCAACAGCCAAAAGCCATTAAGGATCATGATCAGATTTATTGGCTAGGAGACCTTAATTATCGGATCACTGAGTTAGATCCAACAAGTGTAAAGAAAATGGTTAATGAAAACAATTTGGCTCCTGTTTTGGAATGGGATCAACTTCTCCAACAGCACAAGATTAACAATGTATTTGCTGGCTACACAGAAGGTACAATTACTTTTAAACCTACATACAAGTACGACCCAGGGACAGATAATTGGGATTCTAGTGAGAAAAACCGAGCTCCTGCATGGTGTGACCGAATATTCTGGAGAGGAGAAAACATCATACAATTAGCTTACCGAAGCCATCCAAGTCTAAATATCAGTGATCATAAACCAGTTTCTGCTCTGTTTGCGTCGTCAATAAAAATAGTTGATGAAGAAAAATATAGAAAAGTCTATGAAGAAGTTATCAAACAACTTGATAAGTTGGAGAATGAATTAATTCCTCAAGTAAAAGTAGATGTTACAGAAATAGACTTTGGCACAGTGAGGTACTTAGAGTTGCAAGTGAGGACCATAACAATAAAGAACACTGGTAAATTACCTGTTGAATTTGAATTCATAAAGAAATTGGATGAAACAAGCTTTTGCAAAGAGTGGCTCATTGTAGAACCTTATAAAAAGTGTATATGCGCAGATGAGTCGTGTGAAATTCAACTCAAAGTACTTATAAATAAGACATCGGCCTGCAAAATGAATGCAGGAACTGACAAGTTATATGATATACTAGTGCTTCATTTATATGGCGGAAAAGACATTTTCATTACTGTTAATGGAACATACCAAAGAAGCTGCTTCGGTTGTTCAATAGAAGTTCTAGTTAATCTTAATATACCAATAAGAGAAGTTCCAGTTGGTAAATTAATAGAATTAGAAAGTAAAAGAGATCAATACATTTCAAACCAGTCAACTTACTCCATACCAAAAGAGGTTTGGTTTTTAGTGGATCACATTTATTTACATGGCCTAAAGGAACCAAATCTATTTGAACAACCAGGCTTGCACTCGGAAGTCCTACAAATTAGAGACTGGCTAGATAGTGGTTCCATAGATCCAATACCTGGAAGTATACATTCAGTGGCTGAGGCCCTACTTCTTTTGTTAGAAAGTACAGCAGACCCAATAATCCCATACAACCTTCACCCAATCTGTTTACGAGCTTCCGCCAACTATTTGCAATGCAAGCAAATTGTAATGGAGCTCCCAGAGTTTAGAAAGAATGTCTTTCTTTATTTGTGTGAGTTCCTCCAAGAAGCTCTGCAACACAGTGCGGAGAATGAACTGGATGCTAAAACACTATCAACATTGTTTGGAGCAATATTCCTCAGGGACAACCCCAATGTGGTCCAAGAGCCACAGTCTCGAATAAACAAACAAATAATTGATAAGAAGAAAGCCCAGTTTGTTTACCATTTCTTAATAAATGATCACAGTGACTTAATCTTTACAAAATAACATGCATATTTCATTGTTCTCACATAAATACTCATTATTCTTCTCTTAACATTATCAAATGTTTATAACGAAAGATAAATTATTTTATAGACATACTACAATGCATTCAATAGCTTTAGTATTTATTTCTTTATTAACATTTTAATGTTTTTTATAGTTTAAAATTTTTTCCATGACTATTATATGATAATTTCATGGGTGAATACATGTATACATGTTACAGTTAAACAAATTAACACTTATTATATGTTTATACAACGAATATTTGGACAAAATTTGTATGTTAATTTTGTTTTATTTTTTGGTATTTATAGATTATTGTAATTCCAACTTGATGTACTTTGTGACATTTATTTTAAATTATGTTAAGTTATTATTTATGTATTTCAATGTTGAAAATAGAAATACCTCATAGAAATACCTAAACCATCACAAATAATAAGCTTATTCGAAACAATTAGTTTTTATGTGTTAAAAGTTCGTAAATATAGTAACAAAATATCAATAGTGCAAATTTAAACCACAAAGGAGGTAGTGAAATCTAGTAATTAAACATAATAACATCCTGTTATTATTCAATGCATTATATTATACTTGTATGTAATCTTAGTCGGCCATTTGCAATGCACTCATGTGTCAAATAGTGTATGATAAACACGTATACTTCGAAATATAGAAGACATAGTTACATAATGTTGTAACCTTTCATATTTATTTGTTAATTTATTAAATGACAATCTTACGAGCTTGTTTATTTTAATGGTTGTAAAATCAACTAGTGGTAACCTTATGATCATTAAGAATGACATGTATTATTTTTAAATCTATTGTTTTCAGGGGCGGCTCTAGCTTGTTTAGCGCCCGTGTACAATGAAACCCTGAGACCCTCAGCCTGTCCCCCCACCCCCGCGGCTCTAACTATTAACTTTGCCGTCGTAACAAGAATTTTTTTCATATTTCAACAAGCTATTTTATAAGTAGGTATAGCTTACAGTATGGTATTACTAACGGCCTTTCTTATTATGACGGCAGATTAACACTCATTGTTTTATGCCTGTAGCGCATATAATGGTCCAAGACGATGTTCTTAGACGTCTCAGGGAGCGCCGCGGCGCCCGTGTGCATTGCACACCCGGCACTATAGGTTAAGCCGCCCCTGATTGTTTTAACAATAAAAATAAGGCAAGAAAACGTTAAGTAATTTCATCCATCCAACTATTTTGCTTAAAAAATGATTGTTGTCAATTGTAGATGAATGTAGGTAGACTTTATTTTATTTCTTTGGACTAAACTTATGTCTTCATGATACAATCTCAATGCTGTGTTGTAATAAATCTGTGTTGTACTTATGAAGTATAAATTAATAGGCTTGAAATGTAACTGAAATCATTATAATCTCTCTGCGGGAGAAACTGAAACTCTACGCAAGAAAATGAATTTCTTATTAGCCAAGAACGTGTTTACAATAGTATTATACATTTATCATTTACACAGTGAGTCGGCCTATATATGGAATTAGTTCTTCTTAGTAACTCTGCCCTCTTGGCGAGACCATGGGAGTACCCAGCAATAAAATGAATAAGAAGGCATTTTTCGTCAACGATGAGATGAGCTTTGTAAATATATCTTTACATTTCCTTTCATCGACATCTACACTTCTTAAAAACCGCAATTAAAAACGCGCTTTAAATATTCCGTACTATGAATTGTTCATAAATCATATTGATTACGGATAATCTTCGCATTACATTGTTTTCCCATTCCACAATAGGTGGCGCTTTTCCAAGTAAGAATCGTAATATGGTTTATGTAAACATTTTAATGATTAATATTGCATTTGGGATTAAAAAATTGTATGATTTTTCAATTAATAGTCTTTGTGTTTTAAATGAAATTATTAAAATTTAATTTAATCCGAATTCCGAACGCAGCTTCCTAGATCACTGGTCGATATTATTGACTTAAGTAGCGCGAGATTTAACTTCGACCAATCGCAGAATCGCATCCGACCGTTGTGTCAAGTAAGTTGAGGGACACCGTCATCGGTGAAAACATTTTGTCCTAAACCGAGTGTAGGCCATTCGCGGTGTCCTGTTGTCCTTCAATTCAAATCCATAACAGTTTCAACGGTACACATCTTTCAAAAGTTTAAATTCAAAACTCCATCGGATTATTAACAATTACTCGCGAGCTCTTCAACATATCGGACGCTCAGTATTCGCCGTTCTTTGTTCCCGGTTCAAAGAAACATGGAAGTTGAAAACAAATGTAAGTGATATTCTGTATTATTAGTTTTATTATATTTTTTTAATTACGTGCATATTTACGTAAACTTCTTTCTACAGAGTATTTTCAAATGTTAGGCTTTTTAAAAAAATATAATGTATGAACATTATGTTTTTTAACGAGCGATAATTTATTTACACAATTAAATAAACAAAAAAAGAAGACAAAAACACAACCATGTATTAAAAAAAAAATAAACTGCTTTAATTTTAATTTATATAAAAAGTAATATTTGTAATTTATATTACTTTTAAATATTCATAAGTATTCAACGATTTATGAAATAGATGATAGCTCTATCCATATTGAATTTTTAATCTTCATTCTTATTGATTGAGGCTTTTCATTGTTTTCTTTGTTACGTAAAATTTATCTCTATTTTTTTTTATAACAAAGCATTTAGTTCAGGTGCTCATAAATACCAGAGTCGTTTCAAGTCTCCACGAGATGTTTGTTTTGGTTTTCACGGAGGATTACGATAAAAAATAACTTAAAACTTTAAACTATCAATATCTTACTGTAGTTTAAATATTTTTTGGCGAAATTCTGCGGGGTGGGTAGGATAGATGGAAATGTGATATTATTATTATTTTAAGAAGCCATTAGAATATTATGAAAAAAGTTATTTGTTCGTGCGGTCAGAGGAATTTTAATATCAAATACAATCAGGTATAAATTGCTTCTGCACGGATATAGGACTGTCGGTTTTTAAAAAGAAAAAAAACATGTGTGCATATGTGATGACGTGTGAACAAACTGCACAACCGATTTTAACGTTTCTTTCGCTGTTAAAAAGCTTAAATGTTAAATATAGAAATTATCGTTAAGCGACAAAATACGTTCGGCTTGGCTATATCGACGGTTGTACAGAAACTTAAAAATATTGTATTTATATTTCGAATTCAAATTGGATTTCGTTTAAACTATTGTATTCTATTTGTAATTAATAATTTATAAACCAAGTTATGAAAATATCTTCACAAGAATTATGACAAATATTTTTAGGTACTAATCCAAATAATATAATTTTAATGACGCATATTTTTATTTGTACAAATTGAATTTCGTTGCTACTGGTTTTTCTTATTGGAACTAAAGATAAGAGATAAAATGTTTAGCATTTGTGACCGATATATATTTTATTGATATGTTATTTAAATTCGTTCGATGCATATCGAAAACGAATAAACGTTAGGGAATATATAATATAATACAATCAATTCGATATTTAAAAATTGTATATTTGAGATAAATAAAAACTTTTTTCTCTAAAATTTCAATAAATTTTCGATAGTAATACATTATGGGTCCACAATTCACAGTGTATTTTTAAAATGACTGAATTGCATAACTTACTGATCAATAATTTGCATAATAACGGACCAATGTCGAGGAAAGATATAACGATGAAGGAAACCCGGTTGCCTAATTAAAACCTCATCTCTTTAGGTTGCAACGGTACTGTTGTCGGTGAACGTACACATTTCATTACTTTTTATATATACATGATGTCCCATAAAATAACGTCAAGCCGCAATCTTCTAATAGTGGGTAATTAATAAATAAATTATAAAATATGTAACATATTTTTTAAATTAATGAATGTAAATTAATTTAAGGTTTTCTCTATAGCCATGACTGTTTGATCTTCATTTTTTTTAAATACAGGCTTAAAATCGCAGATGAATAGGTTAATTTTGAAAGAGATTAAACTTTTTGTCATACTATGCCCTCAAAATTTTTATTACCTCTAATTTTAATTGACCATAAAAAACGTCATATTTTTTATTAGTTTTGTAGTTAGACGCTACCGGCTTTACCAATCGATTCCGTTGACGCTGATTTGTGGGACACTTGTGTATATGATTGTAAATATGAAAGTTTTATAGAGGTGAATTTATAGCCTTATTTGTTAGAGAAAAGCTGTTAAGTAATCACTTTGAAATATGTTACATTTTTTTTTATTTCTATATTTTATATTTTTTCTATTATTGTATAAAATATTTCTGGCAATACAAAGAGTAGGTTCGAATTTGTTTATTATTTTTGAAACCATTAATTTTTAGATAATGGGTATAAAAGATTAATTGACATTAAACTAATTATACATATACCTCTTAATAGTTTTTTACACCAATTACCAATCAACCTGTATATCGTGTAGAGAGATGTTAGTCACCAAACGGACGACTCGTATTGCGTGGATTTGTTTTTGCGGAGGCGTCTTCGATTTGAATTCGCGACCGTTGCATTCGAGGACATCGGCTAAATGACTCATTCGTTTTCAACGGTTTTCTATACAGTGAAATTAAACACCGTCTCTTTACAACTGGTACGAACCAACTCGTGAATTTCTTTGTGCACGCAGCCTCAAGTAATATAAAATTTAAGTTTTTTTTTTAATTTTGCGTAATACTTAGAACAAACAGGCTACATTACAGGCTACATTTCGGGGAGTGTGCTCTGGAATTGCATAATCTGATTCCTCCTGCACCATTCCACAATCGGACGA
>DWIC01000527.1:0-11420 GCA_018248135.1 Battus belus
TCCCGCGACGGTGATGCCGTGAAGGGATCGTACACATTCGTGGAGGCCGACGGATCCGTGCGCTCCGTGGAGTACTCCGCCGATGACCACAGTGGCTTCAACGCGGTGGTGCACAACTCCGAGCCCACGGCCGCGCCCGCCGTCGTCAAGACCCCCGTGTACGCCGCCCCCGCACCAACCTACTACTACAAACACTAATAGGATCAACTAATTGTACCAAATGTAATTGCAAATTATAGTTATTTATTTTTTATTGTATACAAAATAAAATTAATTGCAAAATATTTAGTCTATTTTTTTAAATAATGAATAAAAAAACACTTACAACAAAAATACTAAATGCACTTTTATATCGAGGAGAGTTCAAAATGAAATGACAAAATAGATAAATATAACCAAAACAATATGCTGTTAAATCTCTATCATCACGTAAATTATTTATACGACGGATAGGTAAAATAATTTTTTTTTTATTTTTGTTTGGACTATAATGCACAACGCGAGACAGTATTCAGTAATTTCCTTGTCATCTTTTCACGTTTTTATATAATTTGTTTAAGAATGTCTAAAAAATATTAACAATAATATATTTAATTCTGGATGAATAGTATTAAACAAAATATTAAAACAAGTTTAATGACACAGTTCTAAAAATTTTCTAAACACCGTGTACTCTATACAATCTATGTTTTAATAATTGTAACCGAAACTTACTATCAGTTCCTTGTAAAAGAGTCTGTACACCCATTACAACGTTTAAAGTCGAACTTAACCCTTTACGTTCAATAAAAAGTACTTGTTCGGAATGAATATCATCAACTCCTGAATTGTGATGATAAACATATACGTTAAAATTTGGTTTCTGCGACGAATTCTTATCGAAAGAAATATTTCTGCTACGTAATTTAACAACCTCTTAGAAGAATTGTAAATCCAAAGAAATATTACATAGCTAAAATAATATAATTTAAAATGGAGGATACAAAATGCTTTCCTACAACACCCAATCACGCAAAACACAAAACGCGCGACTCAAAATTTTATAAGAACTTTAGTATCAATATCACTTGTCCAATTAATATTTATATTTAATAAATATAATGTGGTGTCGATGAGATGACATAATTTTATTAAGGATGTTGACATATTGGTCTTCAGTCCATGCCGTGTCTATTTCTCCTGTAATTACAGTTTAAAATAAATACGTATATTTTAATAACTGTATATGTAATATATACAAATATGAAAACAATGTTATTTCAATAGGAATAAGCACTTTCTTAGCGCAATAACAAATTATTCCAACATATTCCGTGAAACACGAAACCATCGTACGGATAATTTAATTAAGTTTAATAGTTAGCGACTTATAAACCAGGGATACCAAAATATCTTCGGATTTATTGAAAGAAAGTTTGTTTTATTTGCAATAAAATCGGCATTAAAACTATAACATTTTTGTATAGACGTCGTTGTTTCAGTCCATAGACGCCTCCTGCAAGTCATAGTCCCCCGAAGATATATATGGGGAAGTACGCAATCCTAAATAATTGATGCGCAGAGTTATCTTTTTCATTGTACTACTAACCCTGTTAGCATGCTCTTTCGACAGCAGAGTGTACCTCTGTAGCACAAAGTTTCTTCTTTGAGTTTCACTCTTCTTGGATATATTAATTTTAAGTATACATTGTGCCTCAGTCATGACGCAGGTTTTTCCCCGAGTTCCTTCATCTAAAATCTATTTTTGAGGGTAATTTACCAGCCTAACAGCCTGTCTAGCTGTGGCAGGATTCTGGATTCTTTACCATAAATATTCTATCGTTATTAGATCATAAGTTGTCTAGTAGGAGATCCCACGAATACTATTTGGCTGCCATCAGATTTTGAAGCGAACCGTGGCTTTACTGTTTGTGCGTTTACAGCAGGTTCGACCAGATGTTATAACCGTTCTCCCTTATTTTATTCCCTTATTTTCCCACTTATTTTTTTTACCTACTGCACTAATTTAAACAAAATGTTAATAAATTGCCTCACTAAAGATTACTCATTATTTTTTATCAACGTTGCTCTTGTCTACATCTAGACAACTCCTTTCTAAATAGCATAGTTTTGAAAGATAAACGCGCAAGCGTATTGAAGTCGTTTGTCTACTAAAAAAAAATTTCAAATTGCTTGTAATTCAATTCAGTTTCAAGCTTTAAAATCAAAACACAGACTTGTGAAAATTTAAAATGTTATTACTATTAAGGCATTGATCCTATCTAATAGAAATACCTATTAATATTTTTTACGTACTACATTATCATCATTTCAAACATAGTACGTCTACTTCTAGACATAAGCTAACTAAAGGCATAACTAAAGACGACTTGAAAACGGCCTGCGTCTTCCGATCAAAACTATCTGTCTATATAATTTCAGATTCCTGAACTCAATCAATTCGTGCAAGAGTGATCAGAAGCCTTCTTAAAAGTAGTAGTGTGTGTGTAGTGGAAAACGAGTATTCGAATTGGTTTAGCTGCATTCACGAAACTTGGTGTAAATTGATTATCACATTGGTGGAAAAGTTTCTGCTTTCTGTAAAAAAAAATTGAATGTTTGATTGAGTGTCCCCTCCATTTCCGTATAAAAGAGTATAGAAACATCACAGTGCACGATTTGTAATAGTTGTATCAAAAGTATTTAAACACACGTTGAAAACGAAAACGGAAATAAATTTACATCCATTCCTCGCTCTGTGACTAGTATGCCATCATGCTTGTCCCGTAGAAGCAAGCTTGTAGAAGAAAGTACTTACAGAAAAAATATTCACTCTTAAGTTTCGCTTTGAAACAATTTTTGTAATAAAACGAGTACCAGTTGTTAATCATTATAATTTTTTTATGAAATTCTCCCCGAGGCAAGGACGTAGAACCAGTTCTAATAGCCTCTCAATTAAAGTTCGACTACCCAGTATTAGTATATAACAGACTGATTTTTTCGGTAACTTATCATTTTATTGTGAACCATAGTAAAACCATGTTCTCAAAAGTAAGTTGTTGCTTGAATGAGTAAAAAAATTGTGGGAAAATATTACATATAATAATTAACCGCTAAAGAGGATATGTACATTACACACAATCTCGTGTAGGATCGTCATGCCATCGACTTTGTGCAAAACTGGAATACGATGGTCTATTTAAAATTTTGGAAAGTTTACGGACCCTTCCGATCCGTGAACAAGGTTCCGACGAAGCTGTAAAAGCTCCCGGGGCTAATAGCATGAACTTATTGCGAAATAGCAGAAAGTAAATAAATATTTATTTTACAGATCATTACTTTGTGCGCGCTTGTGGCGGTAACCCAAGCGGGACTTTTGCCTGCAGCAGTGCATTATTCATCAGCGGACGCTGTCTCCTCCCAAAGCATCGTGCGCCATGACCAATCTAGTGCAGTTGTTTCTAAACTGGCTGTTGCCGCTCCCGCCCCCGTTGTTTATAAAGCAGCCCCTGCTCCAGTCGTATACAAAGCTGCCACAGCTCCAGTTGTATACCAACCCGCCCCAATCAAGTACGCTGTACCAGTAACCAAAGCTGTTTCGAACCAAGAGGAAGAAATCGTAAGTTATGCTTGATTACAGAGCAGCGTCATAAATTTCATAAGTTTTTATGTACTAATGTGGGCAGCGAGAGATTATATGTTAATCAGAGATCATGTTCACAGGCATACCCTAAATACGAGTTCTCGTACTCGGTTGCTGACGAACACTCCGGAGACAACAAGTCGCAGCAAGAGTCCCGCGACGGTGATGCCGTGAAGGGATCGTACACATTCGTAGAAGCCGACGGGTCCGTGCGCTCCGTGGAGTACTCCGCCGATGACCACAGCGGTTTCAACGCGGTGGTGCACAACTCCGCGCCCACGGCCGCTCCCTCCCTCGTCAAGGCCCCCGTGTATGCCGCCCCCGCACCATCTTACTACTACAAACACTAAGTCAACATCGACTCTGATTTATTATCTATAAGTCTTAATTTATTGTGTATATTATGCAATAAAATAATAAATTAAATGATAAACGTTTTTTTTCTCTTTCAAGGACGTTATTTACAATTAATGTAACTTATTAATCCAAGTAAAAAATAATCCGCTGTTAAAAAGTAAACAATATAATTTGGTTAATTGCACTGGCATGTTTCGTATCAGTAAACTAAGACCAAAGGCTGGTAGGAGCAGCGTAAGTCGAAAGTACCGCAAGGCAAAAAGGCCGCTTCCATCCATAATATATTAAAAAAAATCTATGGGGAAAGCTTGCACTGAACTACCTGCGTTAGAAATAATGGTGTTTAAATGTTAATGTCCGTTCTTATTAATATTCAAAAATAATATGTACAAGATATTACAGAATAATACTAAAAAATGAGTCTGTTTATCAAAAGTACCAAGAAGTCATACACGAAACAAACTGATCACACCGTGTTCCCAGTACGGTGTTTACTTATATAATCGACGCTTGATGTTATAGTCAAGTAGTTTCGTAAGTAGTAAAAACTCTAAAAACTTATTATTGAATGCTTTGCTAAACTACATCCACATACTTCTAATGTTTTATAATAATACATACATTTACAAACACTTAAATATACTAGTTAAGGAACATACACGATGAAATAGTAAAATGAATATTAATAATTAAGAGATAAATGAATAGCAAAGTAAGTATTTAAAATATTTAAACAAAACCTTATTTTTTGCACTCAATACTTGCGATAGTTTTTTCCTTAAATATAAAATAATTAACGTCTGACATAATCTCTAGAAGAACTCTCTCATCCAGAAGACTAAACGAAAGGTGTTTCTAGTTTTTTCATTTTATAATTTATTTCCAATATCACCGAAATGAAAAAAATATTTTTACAAGAAAATATTTCAAATGTAAACATAAATAAAACCACGATAGTTGTTTAAGACTAAGTGTAAATACAATATTTCTACAAAAAAATTTACCGATCATTTGTAAGACGATACAATAAATAAGTAAAATTTGTAATTATTATATATACAAATAATAACTTACTTTACCATGTCTAACGGTTAAAAATGTAAAAAAAGCAATTTCGCATGCGATTGTTCATAATGTTTTCCTTAGTATATATTTTGTTGAGGAACCAATGCTAAGAAGCATAATTTTGAAAGTAATAAATAAATATCCCACATCGCTCATTGATTAGTAATTGCTTTCTGGTTATACAAAGAGACCTAATAGGGTCAATAATAAAATACCGACCTAAAATCCTTTCTAATCTATTATGTTTTTCACGTTCACGCTATCAATTAATTTATGCAAGGTCAATGACTCATTGCGTCGTTGCAATTATGACATGGCCTTTATAGTCACTCTTAAAGTTTTGCGAAAAAGTTTATTCGCCTGAAACGGTTAACATTTTTTAATAATTTTTCTCAAATTTAAAAATCTCTCTAAATTATTTACTACCGTTATCAAGACAAGGGGTATAAAATTGACAGTTTACGAAATATAACTTGAACAATACTTTTGGCGACACAAAGCCTATCTTGTCTATTCTTTAATCAACTTATTTACTTTTGTGGACAAGACGACGCTTTCTAAAGCAATTATGTAGTGCAGGTAAAACGAGCTTCAGTGCAATAGCTTAAATTTTGAAACATAAAGGAAGAAACGATAAAGAAAGTTATATGCTACGAATGATAAATTAATGTAAAAAGTCTGCGAATCACATATGAAGAGATGCAGTACAGTCTGCAGATTGTATTTAGAAGTGTTTATATTATTCTACAAACAAGCAGCTTGCTATCCCATACCACACTCCTGGATGGACAAGGGAGTTCTCAGATACTACGTCTAAAAGACTTTTGAATCATCCACCCTTTAGCACTTATTTGGAACCGTGAGACCCACTCTTGTTATACAAAAATTAAAAACAGGTCATCGGGATGCTGTTACATTGCCAAAAGACGTGCTCACCGTATTCATGAATATCTTTGAGTATGTACCTATGACAAACTGCTAAATGTACTTTGAAATTTCCACCATCCCTTGCTTTGTGGATTAATACGCCAACGTGCCTCATAGCAGTAGTAGTTCATTCTAAGTAATTTAATGAGAAACTAAAAAACTCTTCTTCCGAGAGATTCAGAGCGCGTTTTTTCATCTATTAAACAATTTTCTATTTTAAAATAGAAGGCTTAAAAAATATCGTTACACAAATTCGCCCCGAGGCAAGGACGTTAAACTGGTTTTAGTTAATTCTCAATCAAAATGAGTCCGCTGCCTACTAGTATATAAATGACAGAATTTTTTGGTATCATATCATTTAATTGTTCAACAGAATATAATCATGTTCTCCAAAGTAAGTTGTTACATTAATACTTGCGTAAAAATAGCAATAATATTTACTCCTAACATTGTAACGGGAGACTAAAAAATATTAATGTTTTATTTTATAGGTAGTAACTTTATGTGCGCTTGTGGCCGTGTCCCAAGCGGGACTCCTGCCTGCAGCCGTCCATTACTCATCCGCGGATGCCGTCTCCTCCCAAAGCATCGTGCGCCATGACCAACCCAGTGTAGTAGTTTCCAAGCTGGCTGTTGCCTCTCCCGTCTACCACGCCGCTCCAGCCCCCGTTGTTTACAAAGCTGCTCCCGCCCCGATTGTATACAAAGCCGCTCCAGCTCCCGTTGTTTACCAACCCGCCCCAATTAAGTACGCTGTACCAGTAACCAAGGTTGTTGCGAACCAAGAAGAAGAAATCGTAAGTTACCATTGATTACTGCAGCATCATAAATTATTTCTTTGAAATTTTGTGTTCGTGGACTACAAATAATCAAATGTTAATTTGATATTATGTTCACAGGCATACCCTAAATACGAGTTCTCGTACTCGGTCGCTGACGATCACACTGGAGACAACAAGTCGCAGAAGGAGTCCCGTGACGGTGACGTCGTAAAGGGATCGTACACTTTCGTGGAGGCCGACGGGTCCGTGCGCTCCGTGGAGTACTCTGCTGATGACCACAGCGGCTTTAACGCGGTGGTGCACAACTCCGCGTCCACGGCCGCGCCCGCCCTCGTTAAGGCCCCCGTATACATTGCACCCACACCAGCCTACTACTACAAACACTAAAAGGATCAAACTATAACCACTGTGTCTACACACACAGAACCTATATTTATAAGTGTTGATTTATTATGTACTATGCAATAAAATAATAAATTAAATAAATTCATGCGTATTCTTTTCTGCTCATATTTCTGGTGAATGAAAAATTTTTTATACTTCATAATGTTCCATGATGTTTACATCATCCACTACGATTACAACAAATAAAAGCCCACTGCAAGGCGATTGCGACACCTGTATCCGAAAGGCGTTCAATTTTTCTCACGTAACTAGTAAATAATACTTTTATGAGCATAGTAATGTGTGAAGATTAAATATTACAAAAAAAAATGTTTATATTTGGATAAGAAAATTAAATTGCTGTATTGGTTAAAATTATTGAATTGTGAAATAAATGAATTCAATAACAGAAGCAGAATTCGTACAACAATAGGTAAAAAAAACTTTAATAAATTCAATTGAAGATGGATAGCAAATCTTAACCTACAACAGGTTAGGATTTGCGTTTTGAAACGTTACTAAACATTAAATTTTTATATTATAAAGAAAGATAGTCTATTTATATATATATATTTATACATATTAAAGAATCTCACAAGATAGTTCTGTGAAGACTATATTCGTATCGGTCTTAAAGTGTGACCGAAATTGAAAGTTATACAATATCAAGTCAGTACAAAGTATTAAATTTTTTTCATTTAAGTTTTAAATTAATATTGATACCATTACAAATTGGATTTTAATAAAAATTATAGATATATATTTGGTCACGGTTTAGACGGCCATTATCTAGAAAGAAAACTTTTTCACAAGTTGAAACATCGTTTCTCCACGTAACATAATTCGTACCAGTTGTAAGTATTAAATAACTAGACAGTGACAATTGTTAAATCCTAAGTATGACCCACTTATTTAAATTGCGATATTATACAAAACTCACGAAATTTTCTTTTCTTAACACGAAAAATAAAAACTATGCATTTTGTTCGATTTCAGTTATATTGATATGAATTTTTCACTTTGTACTAAAACTACTGTTGGTTCGAAAGCTCGATATCGAATTCATCAAGGCGTTTCAAAACGAACACAGCTTCGTCACACACGTCACACGTATTATCCACTCTAGAAGTAAGAAATCTTATTGTTTCTTACTTCTTGTTGAAGTTTATACTGCTAACTCAGAGGCTTTACAGCATCATCTATATGGAGTTCACGGAGCTAAAGGTTTCGTGAACTTACAAAACATATCTATGGATTATAATGCACAATATATACAAAACTCTCCTTTGGTGAACTTAGTAACTAAGGATAGTCTACTTGATGTAGTAGCGGTTAAGAGGCGGACAATGGGTTGACGTAGTGACCAATCTTCGTGACAGCACCACTAAAGTTTTAAGATACAACAAGTGAACAACGCACATCGCGGGAGAGGCTATCTAGAACAGCACAGCTCAACGGATCGTAAGTGTTCCGGAACCTCTTACATAGCACAAAAGGCGACCACCGAGAGGGATTTTCTGGGTAGGAATACCTCATAGCCTTGTTCTCCTCTCAAAGGCAGGTCGTCTTAAATATATATTATATTAACAAAAAAGCATCTGGATATTTTTCATGTCCGGACCAAGACATTCAGAAAGAAACTTCGGCCTATATTTAGCCTATAATTCCTGTACCGTATATCTGATTCTTTATTATTTTCTTACGGTCTTTGTTTTTTTTGCACATTTTTATTATCTATTACAATTCCGTTATTAACATATGCACTAGCTAGTAAAAGTTTTTATAATATTTATACTTTTATTTTGTGAAATCTGATATATAATTAAATTCAAACATATACTAAAAAGCAATTTTAAAAATGTTATAAATAAAAGATTGGCATTTCAAGAAAAATATTGTATGAAAGGTGATTGATTATAGATGTAAAAGCTTTAAAAGGGAGGATGTATAGCATTTGTCATCAAAAAGCTTCGAAGATTTTACACCTTTTCCACCAACCACTCTGTAAGCAATAATTTATTTTTTCTATTACAATACAACTGGCCAGCATAGATAAGTAGTCAGCAATATATTATTTATAAAAACAAAAAAATATTTAATATTTAGTAACCCGAATTTTTCAATCGCTTTTTCTTACTACATTATCATTACGCCATTTATTATTTTTGAAACCATCGATTTTTAGTATAGGTGTATTGTACATTCACACCTTTAAATCTTTTATACCTATAACCAATTACCCTAAAAGAACTCACAATATTTATATTATCTTTTCTGCAAGTTTTTCTCGCATAAAATTTAGATACTATGAAACATATATTACTTATTAAAGAACTAATGTGTACCTATTAAAGAACTAATGTTCTTTCTAATTCAAACGATTTGGAAAGTTTACTATTATAACATATAATATTACATTCACCCCGTGGCGAGGTCGCTCAACTAGTTTTAATGGTCATCGAAGCCCGCAACCGGGTATATAATGGGTGAATTATTTTATATCTTATCAATCTATTGAGATACAAGTCGAAAAAATGTTCTCCAAAGTAAGATTTTCAGTATTCTTTATAAATCGAATAAAATTTTTTTAAAAAATCTATAACATTGCAAGGCAAAAATATTTAAAAAATATCTCTTTAATGATATTAAATGTTGTATAATTTTATTTCATTAATAATTTACCTTTAAAAATTTTTCACAGATAATAACCCTGTGCGCCGTAGTGGCCATGGCCCAAGCGGGACTAGTGCCCGCAGCCGTCCACTACTCGCCGGCGGACGCCGTCTCCTCTCAGAGCATCGTGCGCCATGACCAACCCAGTGCAGTTGTCTCCAAGTTGGCTGTTGCCGCTCCCGTCTACCACGCCGCTCCCGCACCCGTCGTTTACAAAGCAGCTCCCGTCGTATACAAAGCCGCGCCAGCTCCCGTTGTATACCAACACGCCCCAGTCCAATACGCCGCACCCGTCGCTAAAGTTGTTGCCCGTGAGGATGAAATCGTAAGTTAAACTATAATTCTATCACATAACATCCAACAAAACAGACTAGTTTATTAAGAGGAAAACTAAAGAAACGGGTAGTTTATGATAAAAAAATTATTTATTATTCCGACCTCGTCAAAAAGAGCTCTTGGGTCCAGTTCTACATTAATTATTCGTGTATGCTTTCTTACCAATGTGGGACTATATATTTTCCACAGGCGTAATTTTCGTTGCTGTATGTTTGAATAATTTTCTACAGGCATACCCTAAATACGAGTTCTCGTACTCGGTCGCTGACGAACATACCGGAGATAACAAATCCCAGAAGGAGTCCCGCGACGGTGACGTCGTGAAGGGATCGTACACGTTCGTGGAGGCCGATGGGTCCGTGCGCTCCGTGGAGTACTCCGCCGATGACCACAGCGGATTCAACGCGGTGGTGCACAACTCCGAACCCACGGCCGCGCCTGCCCTTGTCAAGGCCCCCGTGTATGCCGCCCCCGCACCAACCTACTACTACAAACACTAATTACAAATCAAAAGACTTACAAAGCTTAAAACGATTATTTATTAGTTATTTAAAGAAATAAAGTTATAAACTATATTTACTGTTTTTTTATTTACATTTATCAAATGAGAGTAAAACAAATAAATTTTTCTACTAAAAATAATATTTTAGAAAAAAACCTGATTATGTGAACAGGGTGTTCACATAATCAGGTTTTTTTCTACGCTTCTTTGCAATAAAATTAAAAAAAGAGAAGACAATTTTTTTTCAAAACAGTTTTATTTCTTCTAATGTTTATACAAAGCTTTAGTTTACTGAAACTAGATGAGCATCAGGAATGTTTTCGTGTTCTAGTTAAGGTTAACCTAGTAAACTGATAAAACGCCTTATTGACTCCAATTTTCTTTTATGGAAGAGATGCCCTTAAAAACAAGTGTGTACTGCTTGAATTATGAGTTTACATGACTTATGAGAACAGTTACTGAAGGCGCACCCGCGCATTTCCCGTATCATTAAGTCAATCAATTTATTCACACGCTATAAATATTTAATGGACGGGTATATGTCGTTTATATAAAATCTGATGTTAAAAAAGGACGACGGAACTGCAACAGAAAATTCAATTTCTAGGACGTCTCAAAAACTAAAAACCAAAAAATACTAAATTAACCCTGAACATCTTCTGAATTATTGGCTCTATCTCTGATAGGTACTTCATTGAAAATGGACAAATTTATCCCTGTATATTATGATTGAGTTTTTACTTACACGATATTTTTACTGACAGCCATGTAA
>DWIC01000528.1:0-11410 GCA_018248135.1 Battus belus
AAGAGTGAACAGGCATTATTTGAGCTTGCGTGCACCACCTTAGATCTCATCGTTGCTTCCCATCAGGCAAGATTGACAGAAAGAACTAAAAAAGAGGTCTAAGCCAGCGGGTTATTACCCTAAATATTTTGTAGCGGACCGCACAGAAAGTAATACTTATTATTTTTTTTTTTTTGTAAGTATTTGAGTGCGTTTGACCTCAATCTAACCAAACCAAACCATTAATAATATATAAAACATTGTTTATAACAAGCATAAGAATAAAATAGGTAAATAATTCATAAACTAATTTAATACAAAATAAAAACAACGAAGAGATAACAGAAAAACGAACATATTTAAAATTTTTAATGAGAAATTTGGCACTGTTTTTTCACTACAAGTTGATCAATATCAGTCGGAATTGATGAGGTACTTACACGTACGCAGCTTTATAATTGTGGATTACTTAATCTTGATCGGTGGTCTTATTGATTAATTATGTCGGTTTAGTATGTACGATGAAATAAAGTTAAAAGCCGCCCGCGGGCCGCGTTTTGTTCATCCCTGCTATGAGCATGTAACGCCCTCGCTCTTTCACTTGCAATCCAGCAATGCCGTTAATTTTAAATTAATAATTAAGGCAACTGACCTGATCGCCACGTGGTTTTCTACTGAGTTCCGTGGCGCCACACTCCATTCTCTGCGCCTGAAACAAAACACCATGCATTGTTTATATTTTTTCATCAAGGATTATATTCGTCTTCAAAAATTTAGCAAATGCGTCACGGGCATGACCGTAGGTATTTATAATAGAGTACCGCAAGATATCTAACACCTTTTTTTCTTGGTTATATATCTAAAAGTATATGAATAAATAAATCTTATTATATCATTGGTTTGTTGGTTTGTCATTAACGTTATTGATACTATAATGTACACATGTATAATTGTTAAATGTTAAAAATTTAATAAAGCAACTACAGATTTTCTGGCCGACAGTTCTAAACAGATCAGCGTTCTGAGCCGGTGGTAGCTTCCTACCTACAATATTAAAATAATCGACGTTTCAAAAGCGTGTGTCGTATGTTTACTTGAATAAAGATATTTTGAATTTGAACATATTTATTTGTTATTCTTATTACAAAACTATTTATATTGAATATACAAAAATATAAAAAACTTTTACATCAAATTATTTATATGTTTATTTACATCAATGTTTTATTACTAGTCTATATTTTTCGAGACTTTATTTTCTTCTTAAAATATTTCATCATTGTAATCATCATTTTCGCAAAGGAACTTCACTAATAAGACATAGGGCCAACACTAAACAATTCCAAAAGACCCGGAAAGAAGTATTTATTTATAAATATTTAATTTATTTTTATTATTTTGGTTTATAATGTCGAAGTTATTACTATATATACAACACATGACAGTGTTCGTACCGTTGGTGCAACAACCGGATTTTTTTATTTTAACAGTTTTAACCTCCTGTTCGCGAACTCTTCGATGAAGATGTTACAGCCCACAAGGCTATCAGCGTAATATCAAATAGAAACATACCAAAACATACCAGTTCGTATCTCACAAGACATTGTAACGTTATTACAGTATAAGAAGATTCTTTGTAACAATGTAGTATTTTGTGTTGGTCGTAATCACTAAAACTATGTTAATGATGTAGGCATATCTTACATAAAAACTGTTAAATAACGTATATTTATTTATTATAATAAATGCTCTTGATTAAAACGATCTCCTGTCTAATAAATATAATGAGACACTTGACCTAACTTTTTTTGCAATGTAAGATCACAAACATAAATCGTATAAAGTGCAATTGACACAAAAAGAGCATTGCAATCAGCCGCATCAAACGCTTGCGGAGCAGGAAAGCGCAGCACATCCGCTGCACCCAGAAGGGACTTCATCCGGTTACCGTTTCGTTCCATTATCATACTTAATTTACCGGTAATAAGAGCTAAGATAGCTGGAGTGGTATCTTTGCAAATCGGCAGTTTATATTGAGTTCAACACATCCGTATATGTCGGAAAGCTGCTTAAATGGTCTATCTAGTCTGATAACACACTAGAAGGCAACATAAATAATTCTCTTAAATACTGACTCTGGAACATATTTTATTCCTAAATAATCCGGTTGTATAATAATTTTGTTTGCCGGTCGGAATTTACTTCGGACGCTTCAGAGTAAGTAGTACGACAACGCTTCAGGGTTGAGCTGTCAGTCGTATCGAGTATAGCATTCTGAGACACGATCATTGGTCGCGACTTCAATTCCCAATACATTTTTATGTAAATTTCAATTTGTGCATTTGCTATAAAGGATTGCCACTGCTCACAAAAAAGATAGAGGATTGTGCTGCCCATCGTCTGCTCACGTCATCTGCGTATCATAATACCACACTACGATCGATAACCCGTTCGGCTACGGGTGGCTATTATAGTATACCCCCTATAGATGTTTGCCAGTTTACCCTACAGTGGGTTGAAACGATGAAGAAAAAAATATGGATAAATGCGCGGGATGTCGCTGGATTCTGGCAGCGCAAAACCGGTCGTCGTGGCGATATTTGGTTAACGTTTATGCATTGCAGTGTGCGTCTATCGGATGACATGATGATGAAGATATTTTTTCTAGCGTACAGTTAATTTAAAAAGGTATTACAAGACTATTGACAATGTGAACTCTTATTTAAGTACGTACTACATCGCTTAATTTCAGTAAAGTTTTTAGCCCAGTTATATTGTATTTTTATGACCGACTGAGTAATGGATTATATTCTAACTTCACAAATCAGCATAAAATGGATATAAACGGATTTTTATACCCAATATTTAGTGTTTCCCCACAACTTTACTACAAACTTTGTTTGCAGTTGTGTGTGCATTATCGGACAGAGATCCTAACAATGTATATACAATTTAAACAACGCATACCATGATAATAAAATAATGCTTACGAAACTTTTTTTATTAAAAAGCGTGAGTAATGTTGGGTAGGGCGTCTCGCTTGCCATGGGGTCAACGTTTTGCCCGTCTTTATAAAAGAAAAAACTGTTTTTTTAGTCTATTTTGAAATAAGATTGCACCTACTATCTGTAATCTTTAACCGTGGCAATGAATTTTGTAAGGCAATCAATGTTATGCTGTCTAAAATTGTAATAACTTATAAGTATTTGTTTAACAGATATGTCATAAGAACCAGTAGTCAAAAATGTGTTAAAACAAATATTGAGTTCATATATGTAATAGGTTGACCGAAAGTAATGTCGTTTCTGCGCATTTATTTTACAGAAAAACAGATTGATTTTTATCGCTTCAGCATGAAAATTTGTATACTAAATGACAAAACGTTGTTAATAACGAAGATGAATATATTGTTGATTAACTAATTAACTTGTTAAAGTGTATTCATGTAAATTTAACTTAAGAAAGAGATATTACTCTCCGGTCTCCCTAATATATTACATGTAAACACATGTTTTCCTTACCATTTTGGAAACGATTTTATATTTTTAATCTAAAAGTTAATTGGAAATATGTGTAAAAGCTTTAAAGCGTTTTGCTGACAAATGAGCTGTTCTTCCACTTTGAAAGTTTTTACACCAATTACCAATCACCCTGTGGACATTCGCTTTCAAGTACTAAATCTATATTCAGTAAAACGGAACTCTCTCCAGAGTAAGATACATTAATTCCGATCCACGTCCGAAGCCCTCTTCAAATTCCTGACGTGCCGAAGTAAAATCAACGGTGGCGTTACCAAGTTTGTTTTGTGTACGAAGTTAGCAAAGCTATTTTAATGCGTCTACAGGAGGCAATATTAATAACTGTCGGAGACGCGATCCTGCGCCGGCGCCGGTACAAGTACACGACGGCGTTAGCCTTGACAAAAATTCTTCTTACATACTGCAACTTGCAAATGGTTTTGGAATAACAAAAGAAATAGTATATAATATAAACCTTGTTATCAAACCAGCTTTAATAAAAAAATTTAATATAGAGGAGGAAGTAAAAATGTACAATGTAATATATAAAAATAACAAAACAGTATAAACATGGAAAATAAATGTAAAATAGCAAGAAACATAAAGAAGGATGGAAGGTGATGTATAAATGAAACGTAAATAAAAGCCGCGAAAGTTTAAAAAAATATCAGCGATACAAGAAGAGAGTGACAGAGAGACTGTAAAATAAACATAAATTAAAAAAATATTTTGAATAACAAACCCCTGTCACAGTTCAAGAGATAGAGAAACAGAAGGTCTCTGTAAACGTGGGGGCGATATAAAAAAACAACTAACATATGCTGTTTTGCATTAGAAAATTTCCATTTTGACAATTTTGTGTTTAGTAGTAATAATAATCAAAATCTTCACTTTAGCCGCAGGTCTACTCCATAGATTTCCTACAGGACCGGATCCATCGACTCCACTGTAGAACCTTAAGGCCCCGGTCATCTGAGGTATACCGGTTACTTTCGTTCGTTTGAAATCTGCTTGTTCGTGATTCGATCTGGTGGAAAAATGAGAGATATAACGAACCTTGAGATCACGGTAATGTGTCAACTGTGTTTATGCTAGACGTTAGTTCCCTAACCACTTAATCTCGTTGGTTTTTAAATATGTTTTTAATGAACTATCTTACTACCACTTGACGAAACTTTATATGTAGTTTATATAATATATTTAAAGTGTGCACATTATCCATTAATAGTCCAACACTGGAGTAACATTAAGAATCTTTCCAGCATTTGTGACAGGATAACGTTGACGTGTTGTGAATACATTTGCTATAACAGATATAACACGAGGAACGACTATTACATATTGTTTCTTAAGGATATAAACAAAGAGAGTTGTAATTATAGGCCCTCGGGTCCTCTGGAAAGGACTGTTATTCCACTGCAAAGAATAGGTTTCCTCTAAAGATATCTATGGGGTAATATACAATAATCGCCATGTTTTGTAGGCGGGTTGCCGATCGCAGTGTAGTGTTATGGTACGCAAAGGACACTGCATATCCTTTGAAACCTTGTTTCTGAGCATTGACAATCCTACATAACGATGGATTGGAAAGTAATGTCGCTTTCTTGTGTTAAATTCACACTACATTTTTAACAAATTTTTATTGCTTATCAACAATATATTCACCTACGTTATCAACAACCTTTTGCCATCTAGTATACAAATTATCATACCGGAGCGATAAAAATCAATCTAAAAATCGGTAAAAAAAACTATAAAATCAATGCACAGAAACCACATTACTTTCCAGTCCACCTAATAGTTTGGGGGGCAATGACGATACCTTAAAAATAATGCATAAACGGTAAATTATCAAAGATTGTATCCTAGGATTTTTTTTATATTGCCCCCCGTTTTGGGAGGGGGGGCGTCTCGTACCCCTACACTTATTATAAAGAGACTTTGTCAGGCGGAATAAGTTTTTCAGGTTTGTACTTTTGTATCCCAGGATTAGAACCTATGACTTACAATCACAAGTCTCAGTCAACTAGCGCAGGGCACCACTGCTTGCTATTTTAATATGTAGCGTACGTAGAAACGACATTACTTTCCGGTAGACCTAGATATGGTATGTTGAAAAAACCATGAGCACATGCGTACTCACTTTAACAAAAAAAAAATGCATTTACGTGACCCGCACACGCGGTAATCTATAAATACAAACCGATCAACGTCGTTTGATCAACAATGTTTATTTGGTGCAAAAACTTCAATAAAAATACTTAAGGTAGACCAAATAAAGCTTAATAGCATAATACACAAATTAAGCTATTACAAATTAAATTTACACGGAGCCATATAAAAAATAGTAAAATCCCGACAAACTTAACCATGAACTTAATTCTCAGATTCTCTATTTAACTATTGTAAACTTTTTGCGTTATTCATTATCTCAACCGGAATCTAAGACATTCGATTGTTTAGTCCAAAGAAATAGAAATTATGATTCCTATATTATTAAAGATTCTTCGAATAATAACATGACATTTATAATCTTTTCAATCAATTAGTTAATCTGTGTTCTTATTGTGCTAATTAAGAGTTTTATAATTTTTAGGAAACGAAGTACATTATTAATATAATTGCTAAATATGTATTGTTATGGTAGACAGGTAGTTCTGATTGTCCATTATTCATATTAATTTAAAATTCACTTTTGATTACTTATTTTAGAGTTATATTGATATACCTTATTTGAAATAAAAATGTCTAAAACTTAAAAAAAAAACATAGTTTGAAAACAATTCTTATCGTGTGATATAACTGTTTATTTGTAATGTGTTCGATGTTAAATGGTTAAATAAAATAAAGGTTTTAATATACAGAACCGACAGAATTGAATAGCGATCCGCATCTTTTAATGCTTTTTTGTAAATGATCATAATTTGTTTCTTATCGCAAATCGTGAGACGGATGTACGACATCTGGAAGGCTGCTATTAACATATTTATTTACATTTCAAGATATATTTATTAAGTGCTCAGTTAGTGATAATACGCCGATAATAGCATCTATATATGCCTGTACAACTACGATGTTCGAAAATTGGAACTTGTGCAGTCGAGGATCGACTTTCTAGAGAATCCCCGAAACGGAAAACCAAACTTTATTGTAGAGGTAGTCAAAACTCTGTTCAGCTCGGGAGGGAGACAGGGAGGGGAGGGTATGGCTTAGCTGCGCTTTGACGATCTATGGCATTCTAATAATAATAAATCCCGGGTGTCTGTAAAACACTTTTTGAAGTAGGCAATTCGAGTAGTTAAAATGTTAGAATTTCACTGATACATAATTATATTTTTAGGTCTATTATGGTATTGCTAGTGAAATGAAATCAGAGATTATTTAAAAATCCAGTAATTTTTAAAATAGATTACAGAAAAATATATTACATGATCATGATCACATCTCATGATCTATTTTACAGCGCCTCAAATCTAACGTTCGTAACTTTGTTAAAAATACATTCATCTCAATGTTATTTAAGATTTAACCCAACAACGCTTAATTTGGAATTCAAGATACAGAGGCCAAGTAATCATTTATTAGTAATCAGTTTGAGGAAAAATAAGGGGCGTAGGCAAAACACTTCTTTTCATTCGTCCACTGTTGTCAGAGTGGCCGTGCCGTTATGCGTCGCCATGTAGCTCTGTGTTCGGCGGGACGAAATCATTCATTTATTGACTAACTAGTGACAGTTTCGAAGATTATTTACGATTATTTTATTTGCGCGATTTATTAGTACGGTATATACTAATGAAAATATTAAAATGTTATTTGAATTTAAAATAAATATGTAATGAAATTTGTATTAATTTAATTCTTTCGGTCCGTGTTTACAGTGAATGCGCACAATTGTTATATTTAAAATTATACTGTTTAAGTGATGAATTTTTCACACGATTATAAAAAAGTTGCAATGTGAATAACATTTATTATATTAAACATATTATAATTTGAGCCTTAATTTATTTGTGTTAAACTCGTAAGTGAATTCAGTGCAATATATTTTCGACAAAATGAAGAAACAAAATGTACCCGAATTCAAACCGAAGGAGACTTGGAGAATCGTAAAGAACGTGGTCGTCATCAGCTTAGCTTTTATGGTCCAGTTCACAGCCTACAGCGTAAGCTTTTATACTTATATTATTTATAATAAACAAATATTTTATAAGGTTAATTAGTTTAAAATAAATTATTTAAGTAAATTAGGTTGAACATTGTTGTGTTGTTAAGACTGTTATTGTTAACTATTTTTTATGTTTTACTTAATTTGTTTATAGATTTTTATTTATTATAACTACGTGGGTTTAATTTCCTACAAAACTAAAATAACTATTTAATATTTGTCCATTTTATTATATTTTTAGATTTAATGACTTGTTACACATCGTATAGTCCTAAAAGTGAATACAATAAAACTTATGAGTTTTAATTAGTAAGATCTAGAATATAAATATGTACATCATAAAAATATGTTTAAGGACCTTCAAGGTGAGTGGAGACCATGTCTGACAAGCGCAGCGTAGGACGTGCACCGGATACAGAAACAACGGATACAGTTCTATCGGAAATGGTCTCATGTTTTTCGAAAACATCCTAATAATTAGAAACACAAAACTTAGATTCTTTTCATTTTTGTGAATTGAATCAATTTTAAAAATCGAAGACACGTCGCAATTTCATCACTTAAACATGACGAAGTTAAGATTACTTCTAACTACTAATTAAAACATTACCGTGTGGCAGACGGAGTCATTGATAGCAATAGTACTGGTTTAATCACAGTAATTAGGTTAATCACATTGATAAAGTACACAATACTCTGTCGATAAATCAAATTCTCCTTAAAATATGAACCACGACGAACTGCCCGAAAAACAGAATGGCAAATACTTCTGTAAGGTTGAACCGTAGAGATGGCCACCTAGTAAGAAACTTATACAAGGTGAATTTTGACTTAAAAGGATGTTTGTGTCGAATAAAGCGAGGGAAACTTCACTAAGAGAAAAAAGGAAAAGATTCGTGATAACTGTTAGTTGATAAGAAAGTAATCCGTGACACAAAAAAGCTTGTGGGACAGATAGAAACACTCAAGAATATATCATATAACATTTATTTACGTAATATATAAATATAAAGTTGACATACTGTAACGTTTTTAGTTACTTCGGCATGACAGTGAAGGCCGGCAAATACCGGTTTTAATGATTAGCTAATACGTTTATTTAAATAGGTATGTATCAGTAGATTAATTGAAAAGGACTGCGTTTTTTTATTTCGGTGCAACGTTGGTCGCAGCTGCTGTTTGGCTATCCATATCATGCGCTTAAAACTTCTTATTTAATTACAATTCGATACTTCGTTACTACTTTGTCGTAAGTAAAACACGTCTTCTACAATCCTAGAGATGATACCCGTGTTATAACTTTAACGAAATTAAATATTACCTTAACGGGTAAAAACGCATATTGTTGCTCTTAATAGTATGTTAATACGCTGAATGACTATCGCTCTATTGGATGACGAAATAGTTTTTAAAAATAATGTCAACTTTTTTTTAGAAACTTTTTCATTTATTTTTTTTACAGTCATAGTTACAATAATGTGTTTGATGACACATTTTTTTAATAGTGTGTGTCCTAATATGTAATATTACTGATATTGTAAACCAAAATACAATAATTACAAAACATGACGCCTTGTTACATAAATATAACGTATTTCAACCTATTTACCTATTTCACATATGATGATAAAGAACTTTGTTTAAATCTCCGTTTCGTTATAAAATTTTTGTTAAAGAGCACATAAAATGTTGCATTTAAATAGAACATTAGCAGAACATCGCATAATTAGGCGAAGCAAAAACTCCTACATTACTGAAATTGAGACGCAGCTTGCAGTGATCGCATTATTTGAAAGTTGGAACCATTTAACAGCTCCAATTGCGATTATATCAGATTTAACTGCAGTTTGAGAATGCACTAAGGCATAAAAACTGGCTATCGCTTCGTTTTCAATTGCGCTTTTATGAACATACTTTTGCATAATGTTTGTACATGTCTACAATAACACGTGCTGTGATTTTCGTTTTAATGCGCACTTATAACTGAAAGTATCGTTATTAAACCCATATAAGGCTATCTTCGTGCAAATATTGCTGTTTTAGTAACAGTGCTTTAACCAGTACACCCAGCAGAACGATTGAACAAAAAGTGTTAAAGTGTCCCTCTACTTTATTCTAAGCAACTAGATCAAAAAAATGTCGTACCATGTGTTACGTTAAGCTTATTAGTAACAATTTAGTAAAACTCTTGTCATTATTAACTCTTGTCATTATTAACTCGTGTCATTATTAATTCGTGTCATTTTCTGATAAACGGCAACCTTTAACTGTGCTTTTCACCTTGTACGGTCTCTCCTTTTCATTCAGCCACTTCTCTCAGCTTGTTCAGGAAAACCAAACAACAAAGTTCTGTTGTTCATTGTATCGACCGCAAATAGTTTTTCTTCATTTTTCCGATTGTCCAATCTGAAAATGTAAACGATGAATGAAATTTGAAATTTCTGTCATAAATTTTTACAGCAATCATGACTTTTTTATTTATCATTTCTTACTCTCTACATTGTTCGTATTGTGTGAGTTTTATGCTAAGGACCATGTCACTGGTAAGAGTTCATGTCAAGTGTACTAGTGTCAGTGAGTATAACACGTGAGTTTTCCCTGGTCAAGACTGGCGAAGGTACATCTTGTCGTTGACTAATCAAGAATCTTTTTAGCTATTAAGTCCACGTCCTCGACGGACCGACAATTGTAAATATGCTATGCTCATCGATGTCGTAAATAGTTTCGGAATTATTATATCATCGTCGCTCACATTTGGTGGAACTGCATAGACTCTAAACAAAAACTTTGGCCTTTTCCGCTTCATATAGTCGTGGCCTATTCACATGCGGTGACTATTCTTGGGCAATACAA
The DNA here is from genome assembly GCA_018248135.1 of Battus belus. Taxonomy (NCBI): domain Eukaryota; kingdom Metazoa; phylum Arthropoda; class Insecta; order Lepidoptera; family Papilionidae; genus Battus; species Battus belus. The sequence continues at coordinate 10,516 of DWIC01000528.1, forward strand.
ATTTATTTTGCTCTTCTAGCTTTAGGGAAACACTTAATGTAGACCTTGAAAGTACTATATAAACATGCGAAAGCGAAACCTTCCTTAAAAAATTCCAAGTTGTTCTAAGAAAAAAGTTACAACTATTCATACATGGGTCGTTCAATTCGTCTTTGTTAATTAGACAAATCAAATTCGTAAATCAAAACTAACTATTAGTCACTATAATATTTATAATAAAACATCTTGAATCATCTAAAATATATAAATCATGTTTTATAAAAAAATTATATAGCCGAAACAAATTTTCTTACGATCCCTAAATACAAAAATAAGTAATGGTTGCGTACGCCTACGTAGAAAAACGTTAGTCATTATTTTAATAAAAAAGGTATAAATTATGTTAATGTAATTTCGAAATATAGGGAATATTTGACTACAGTGTAATTTTGAATCAATCTCTTCGAGGCACTCGTTACCGCTGTAATCAACGAAAATTATTGCTTGTTTATTCAGCGCTAGTCTAATCTTTCTGCCTGCATATCTACGCGACTTTCATTTTGTGGCGTAAAAGATAAGGACAGAGCTTAAGACACGATTACCAGTATTATTTTATTAAAGAGTAAAATTGTCAAGGAAGGTCGTTCAGTGGTTAGAGAACTGACACTAGGTCGCTGGTTCGACCCTCAGGATACAATCTTACATAACTCAAACTTTGTGGATTAATTATATTAAAGTGCCACTGCTTACAAATCAGTTTCCAGAGGATGTAAAGCAGTGTCTCATCGGTATCATAAAACCCAAACACAGTGATCGTCAACCCGCGTGCCATGCGTGGCGATTATGGTATTTTCCTTACCTTACATAGTTTTTTTGGTGGGGCCTTTAACTTGCAGTGGACGTGATCTTTAAAATT
>DWIC01000529.1:0-11405 GCA_018248135.1 Battus belus
TATTTACTGTCTGTCATTATACTATATATATATTTTATTTACATATTACTTAGTCCTATATTTCGAAACACTGTTGTTTTTATGTTTTCAAAATATCGCTTTATTGTACACGATGTTTTTTGTAACGTGAAAATGACAAGTGTTTTAATTTACTTTACTACAAGAATCTTCCGCGTACCTTATCCATGGGTCGTCGAGTTTTGCGCTCATTAATACATTTGGCAATTTAATTTTTGTTTATGTGGAAATGGTATGGTGTACTGGGCCAAAAATGTATTTAGGCGAAACTAGTTAAATTGCCCTACAGACATTTTAGGGAGAAAAAAATAAATGAAAAGTACAACAGGCAGATCGAGACGTATTGAAACTAGATACAAATAATGCTTTACACGATATGAAAGTGTTCTCATATTGTTACTTACAATGTTTTATTAGATTTATTTAAAACTCACAGGAATGTACATAATCACGTACAACTGTAGATCCGTTGTGAGACGGCATAAGCGCACTCCTTGCAAGGTAAAGCGTTCTAATTACCGAGCTCACTATGCCGGGGCATTATATTGCTATGGCCCATATTTCCTCCTTCACAGAACGTAGGTAGACTTTATGTCTACTTAACCTGAGCTGAAGCAGGAATATATCTTTAGATGAAATATACAACAGTCGATTGTTGCGAAGCAATCTCAAAAGTTTTGATGATAATTATACATTTCTAATTTCTGATTGCCTGTCTTTAAGGTTAGAAAATATAACTACTTATTTTATAGTTTTGGAGTAACAGATATAAATTATTAGAATTTTTTGACGTTACGTTTTTGCTCATCATTTCAGGCGTAAATCATCCGCTGCTAGGCATGAGCCTCTTGCGTAGACTTGTGGGCGGATGGTTTACGCTGCGCTTGCAGGCTTTTGTTTTTCAATAAAAATTCCTAAGGCCTTAGGTGTCATCTAAAAAACCAGTATGTTTGAAATCAATTATTTGACTAAATATGTATATTTGTTGACTTACATCAATGTTGGCCATTAAAAAAAGTCAAAGTATGATTAAATAAAGACTTACAATTTTTATGAACTGCGTAAATACGTAAGTATTATTCCAATATTATTTATTACATAAACAAATGAAATGTACACTCAACAAATTAAGGGACGAATAAATACCCCTCTTCGGTGCTCAATTAGATAAATAAAAGGTAATATGTTAAAACATTGGATCTCGTGACAAAACTTCACCGTAACATTAAGGCATCATCTTCACAAAATAAAGATAGGTTTTATGAAGAAATCTGACCACCATTTTTCGGAAACATTAATACATATCGGCTTCATCTAATGCTTTACGTAATCGTATCTAGAAATTTTTTTATTATGGGCTTAGCTTATAATGAATTACAGACAAAATGTTGACAGCAGTGGGAACTTTTACTCCGCTATTTGCAGCGATACAGCTTAATCCGTACTACAATGCTGATTTCTAGAAAAGGTCCCAGTTATTTATATTTTCATTGCTATTACTGTTCGCTACCGTAATTAAGAATGGAATTATATATATTACATAATACATAAGATTAAATCAAATCAAATCCTTAAATAAAAGAAAAAATGTTATGATACTATATTCGCTAATTCACCGAAATTGAACAATTATCGACATTGATGTATTAAAGTAAACCCTAATCTTAATTTACTTAGGATAGAAGCATGCATATTATAGCTTCTGAAATTTTAACAAATAAGGTTTATAAACCGTTATAATATATAACCTATTTGCGAATTAATTTATAACGGCTAAGTGAACAGTCTATTTAGACGAGTTCGAGTAAAATTATTCCCAACTGGTTCTCTGGAGACTTTTCTATCCACGGTCGACTGCGGTCGGGTACATTACAAGTAGGTCCTCCATGAAGTGGTACTTTGACGGACACGAAATTTAGTAATCCTAGATAGAGATATTTTTAGTGACTTAAAAAGAAGGTTGCAATGTTTTTTTCGGTAGTTCTTTAGATATGGAATTATTTTCCATAATTTTAATAAGATGAAATCTTCTGTTAATATAAGGTTATAGGCGTAAAAGCTGTGAAGGGCTAAATGTATAGCTATCAACCTATCAAGCAACCTATCTATTTCCAATAACCTAAATATAAAGAACTTGTTCGCTCTGAAATGTGCTACATTCTTCTTTTTTTTTATTGGAATACGATTGAAAGTCTGCAGAGACAGATATAATCAATAGTTAATTTTAATATGTAATAATTCGAATATTCAAAATGCTTTTGATTTTTTTTCAATAAGAATAATGAGAAATTTACCCCTTTAAAACTTTTACGCTTATACCAAATCGCCCTATATACCAAAACAATATCTTTTCGAATCAATAACAATCTATTTTAGCGTTGTATAAACTGAAATAATTTTACTAAAGAGAACTCTGTAATAAACTTCGTGTTTGTAGAGGAACTACTAACAATCGGGAATTCCGGATCTACGGGTATTGTATTTGGTGACCCCATTGCTGGGCAACGGACCGGTGGTGCAGTCTGCAATACTTGCGCTGCGGAGTCGTGCTCCCGAAGCCTGAATATTTGCATTAGCCTTGAAAGTTGTTATAGTTTAACGCTGGACTTCATAAGTGTTCTTAAAATTTTGTATAATAACGTCATCGGTTCAACAATAGTTACAGCGACCCCATAATAGAACTACATATGTATGTTGATATTTATGACGTGGTGATGATGATAAATAACAGAACTCTTGGTGGTTTATTTTATATGGCACTCTCTAGACTGTCTAGACTAGTCTAGACTGTGCTATATATTATAACATATAATAATACATTTAGTACAGTGTCTTCGTAACTATATCTATAACGCGAGTTTGTATCCTGTCGCGTTGTGGTTTACTAATTCCTTCATTTATAGTGTTATTATATGACATGATCTGAAAACATATGTATATAGAAAATTATATTTTTATAATACGCAAACCATGTTTATTATGTTAAAAATGCATTACTTGCCTGACGTCAGTCATTACTTGATTGAATATAATAAAATTTCATAATTCTTTTTAAGAATCATTAGACTTGGTTGCGTATGCAACAGGTTCTTATCAAAACAGACTATACCGCATCAATTAGACTTGGTTCCGATGTGTTCTTTGGTACCTGATGCCTTTGTGTTCGAGCAAAGCACGGCAGTCCCGAGTCGGCCGCGGACAGAGGCGCACGCCCTTGTGGTGACAGAGCGTAATCGCTCGCGACCCTTTCGTCAGTGCATATTTTTGTTTTTCGAAAAACGCTTGTCTGTACGTACCAGTGTTCTCACACAAAGTGCACAAAGGAAGTTTACGTTAGGAATTGAACGTTTTCGCGTCGGTACCGGGATGTAATGTTTACAGTAATATAAGGTGAGTTTGTTTATTCATCAATCAGCTGTAAAACATCCGATGCGTCTGTCTTGAGTGTTATTAGTTCATATTCGGTTTAAATTATAGTTTATTGCTAAGACCGTTTGCTCATAAATGGATTTTACGTCATTCGTTTCCATAATACTAATTTACATTCAATTTGCTTTTGGTAATAACTTCAATTTGAAAATTAGTTTGTTGACTAGTGTTTCTATATTTTTTTAAAACGTGATGAAAATATAATTTGGTCGATAAATTGTAAATAGCAGCTGATGTTAAAGACATTGGTAGATAGCGCTGTTTATAGGAGCAACGTGCTCTGCGGCAGTTTGTAGGCGACGTTACTATCTTAACGAGTCATAGTAAGTGCAAAGTGCAATTTTCTCGCATTGTTCCGTTAAAATATGCAAGCGATCCTATTAACCTCATTTGTTATCACTTCTCTATTATATTTTCCTCCGCTATAATAATGTTATGTCATAACAAGTCTACGTTTGCAATATGTTTTTGTTACGTTAAAATTATCATTTTTAATTACGACAATTTGTTTTGTTCGATATCTTATCGTTTATTGCAATATTCCGTACTTTCATAATCATTGTAACCGGAAATATATTAATTGCTAACATTGCCTTCCAATTGATAACATTTGATCAAACATTTTGTTTACTTATTTTCCACTGCTCGTCTGGGCGATATATTTAGTTCGGGAAAACAAACGTTAAATCAATGCGAGTTACGAGTGGTGTACATCTAAATTTACACTTTGTTCTAGTTTTGACATTTATTTATGCATACAAAGCAAGTTTATCTTTTGTCGAAAGTAATACCTTGATTACAAAACATATTGAATGTAGACGGTTATAAAATAAATATTCAATATGGTAAATATTGTAATTTATTTGGTGACGATGGTTGGAAAAGTTACTTTTATATTTAAATGGTAAGTTTAAAATAAAATGAAGTAACATTGTTTTAAAATTTTGCATATGATGATATTTTTAAGATCCAATCAAATTTTACATAGGCTTTTCCACGTTATTGAACCAATTACTGACATTTAAAAAAAAAGCCATTTAATTGCATTGCAGTAGCCACGCCGACCTGAATATGCCCTACTTTTGTTATAGTTTCAAAATCATTATTGTATTGTTATTAAATTCGTATACTCGTATATAGCCAAATTGGGTTTGATAAAATATACGTGGCTGAGAAAACTGTTGAGACGGAAAATATCATTAGAACTGTTGTAAAAGCGGTAATTTAAAAAAAAAAACGTTTTTAGTACATTACATAATTATTATTTGTTTTGACTTTAAGTATTTCGATGTATATCTTGATAATATTGTCATATTTAAGGCGAAAGAAAGTCAGATTAGACCTAACTACTAACGCATTAATTTAAATTAATAAAGCTCAGATTACGTGCTGTATTCATTTGCTGCAATGCCATGGCACGCATAGTTTTGATTTAACATGACTTTGTAAACGTTTCAGTGTAAATAAAATTATATAACTTTATGGACTAAACTCTGTTCGTAACATTTTCTGTTTCGACTTTACAAGATATTTTGTAAAAAAAATGTTGATTCTTATTACCAGTACCAATTACAGGTATAATAAGCGATTTTTACAATTAAAAATTTAAGCCAAATTGTTTGTGCCCATGAATGAAGATTGTGCCAAGTTATTTGGCATATTAAAGACAGTACCAAATACTGGTTACATATGATTTAAACATTGTTATTAATAATTTGGTTGGCAATACTTTTTCATATTTATTCCGCATTTATATTACTCCGCAAAAACCTGTTTTTATTTCACACACTGGTATATTAAGTGTTGTACGCAAAGTTCAATACTAAATCTCTTTGTATATATTTCTACGTGAAACAATAGCTGAATTTCTATGGAAGATTAAATTCAAATATTCGATATAGATTGAAATAGTTCTCGTAAATTGTTGAGAGTAAGTTTAAATATTCCGCAAACTGTATTGCAAGCGGTCCAAATATGTTTATCTACATTGTATGTTTCGGAAAGTTTGCTACTAGAGAGTGGTAAACTTTTATATTGAACTCGGCTGCCATTACAAGTATTGTACAGTCAGCAGTGTTTAGGTATTGGCCGTTTGGCTGCCCATTGCATGAAATAAAGTGGCGTGGATTCCTGATCCATCAAAATGTTTGACTGCATCGTCCCATATTTTATGGAGTATCTGAGTTTTTACATACAAGTTCCAAGTTTCGCAAGACTATTAAAAGGCATATTAAAAAAGTTTATCTGGTTTTTATGTGCTTCATTTTCATAAGCGAAGTTTTCTGTACTTTAAAATGGTCTTGATGTTTATTAAGTTATTTTGAATATCTGTAAATGTATTATACTTTAACATTGAAAGCACGACTATGTACAATTTACAATATTGTTATAATTTCGATATAAACTAAAAATCTAACTAAAAATAAATTAAAAATCTTTATTGTAATTTGATGTTAGTATGGAAGTATTAAAAAGTTCTACATTTTTAAGACGTATCAAATAGTTCAGAGCCTCGTTTCACCATGGAAGTTATTTGCTTAAAATGATTTAGGGTTATGTTTATTTTGAACCAGTCTATAAACAACTTGAGAACACGCGATGCTTATTTTTATGAAACAGGTTGGATAATATCGTCGGCTGTATTTTAAGTATGATGACGTTTTTCTCTTATTCTATACATAGTTTAACATTACATACAGTTTTTATTTAGAGCAGTTTGCCGTTAAAAATATACCAGATTGTCTATTTATAGATAAATTGAAGATACTGTAATAATCTTAGAAATTTATGTTTCAAAAATATTTAATTACATCTGCACAGCTATTTAACCAGCGAGGTAATTAAAACAAAAAATGAAATGTTATAACACAATGCATTTTCTGTCATTTTTAGAAAGGCATTGCCAAAAATATTTTTTTTACTAATCACAGTCATTAGCAAGTAGCTATGGTCTCTATCTATGTCGTGTAGTATTTATTTTATGTTATAATTAAAAAAAATTATAAGCAGGTTTTTAGGCTAACCGAAGAATAATTTAACGTGGCAAATGTTTGTGTTGCAACATGATATAAATTGTACGTTATAAAATCAATATCACAATAGTCTCGTTTCTATAAAAACCGTTTAACAGTATTATCTAATGTGCTGCCGTTTAGTTTTTATTTTATTCACCTCTCGCGGAATCGCATTTGTTCCATCAAACTGACCTTTGGTTTCGCAGGTGAACTATTGGGAAAGTTTACCGAAGTCAGACGGATGCGAATTATACTAATCAATCAACGTCGTGAGTCTACCCGTTTTAACGTGATTGAGGATCAATATGCGTCTTGAGGAATTGGCAAACCTGCAACTAAATATTATTAGCTTCAATTCGCTTGGGCTTTATTACTCTTAAAAATATCTCGACAATTGTTTTTGTTTAAGTAACATACATGCATCAGTGTGTTGGATGCGCTAAATTGGACATGTGTTTGTGAATTCATAGTAACGTAGCCAAGATTTTATTTTCGTCCTCTCTGCCTTTTGTACGACCGTTTTCTGGTAATTTATGACTATACTATGCTTTTTATTATTACTCGGTTTATTTTACTACGGCCGTTGAACAAGCGGTCGGTCAGGCAAATGGACGTTTTTTTTTTGGTATACATTTTTTATATTGACAAGAATATTGTTACAACAATGAAAATACCACGATGTATTACAAGATTGTGAATGAGTTAATCAATATTGAATACCGCTTTTTACAGTCCGAAACAGTAAGTATGCCGTACCCGACATCAATGGTCCCGTGTTTGTACTCGCCATAAAACTATTACTTACGGAATTTATTACTGGAAGGTTTCCTTAGGAAAAGATCGTCTAGCTACCGCCGCCATCAAACAGTTACGCTAACAATGCTGTGATATTTTTAGGTAATATTCCTCATATAAAGCTAGGAATCTTTATACCAATATTGGAAGCAAATGTGTTGCCAGGTTTTTAATATTTTACAATTCCTTGCAATCACCGCACTCACAACAATCACAATGATAAAATGTAATATTAGATATATTTGAAATAAATTTGGTTAGTGGGTAAATAATAAAAAATAAATATAATAACGTTTTATTAAAATAATTGCTGAACATAGGCCTCCACGGTGAACTGAGGCATCAGCGGCCGACTCTTTGGACGCTATGTCCATTACCTCCCGAACTTGTCAATCCGCTGGGACATGTCGGTTACTTTCGTGTGTCTACTATACTATTCTATTTGTATTTTTATATATTCATTGACAATTGTTTGTGATTTGTTTGGAATGAGTCCACCGTATCGTGATGTAACTGCTAAAGACAGTGGGGCCACTGAATTTTCAAGTATACCTTGAGCAAAATTGAAACCACGGAAGTTTCAAATCTCTCTGTTAAATTTATGTCGTGAAATATTCTTCTCTTGTAATCTTCTCGTAAGTTCCTCAGTGCATTGCTCGTATTTTTCTTTGTTTCTTCGACTTTTACAACTTTTCAAAGGAATTTATTGGACTGAGACAAATCATGGCTATGTATTAAGGTGTATTACTATCTAAAATTTAATAATGTTTCTTATTAGTTGGTTATAATGTTTTATAACTGAAGTTAATTAAAAAGTAAACAAATAGTCAGGTTTTTTTTAAAGTATTAATTTATGATTATGTCGGATTCAGATATGGTTTTAAACTTCGTAGACTTACGATGCAAGCAGATTAGAATCTATAAAATCCGTCGCCGTCTCCGGGAATTTTACGGTTGAAAGAAGAACATTCTGGTATATTCGCTCCCGGATATAATTCCGGAACATTTGTGTGTCAGATATTTTGTTGATTTTATCTTTCATACTAAATAAGTTTTAGATGCTACTCCTAAATGACCAAAACCAAGCTTTAACTTTTCAAAAAACTCAACCTTTCACTTAACCTTTTTTATAAGTTTACTTTTAAAAGAAAATGGCGTTTAAATTTGATTGCAGAAAAATCTATATTCTTATGCATATTTGAGCATTTGGCAGTTCGCTTTAAACTTCGTGGGTTTAGCAGTTTCGAGTTTTGCGTGTTTAAGTTTTTTGAACAGATCGCCGTATCGGTAAGTATTCACCGGTCTACAAATTACCTTAAAGTGGTTACTCTGTAATAAATTTACGTTATCTTTTTTCTCACAGGTCACATAATGAAGTGATTTTAATTTTTGGAACATTATGTTTAATAAATATTTCGTCTTCAAAAATTCAATCGTTTGGATAACGTAAAGAAATTAAAACGATGGATGTTTTCGTTCAATGCTTTCTCTGTTGCAATAACATCTTCCACTGGTCCACTTTATATTTAACTGACCCATTTCACCCGGAAATTTATACGACGAACGGTTTTAATTCGCCTCTTTTTCCAATTTGCACCAAGGTAACTGGTTTTGTTTTATATAATTTCAAAATATTTTTTTCACTTTGTTGCATTTATTGATTCTGTTGTTTGGAATGATATTGTTTGCACAACGTGTATTATTAGTGTCACGGACTAATGTATTTTAGAGGTAATATAATGGTCAACGGTGGGCAGGTATTTAAGGAAGGAATTTTGTACATATCGCCATGTACAAAACATAAAACAAGGATACGATGAAGAATCCTGTGGTGATGTCTTATAACCCGTACTGAATATTCCCGGTTAATGGTTTGTTGTCCTAGAGGAGGCTTGCTTTGTAACATTGGTTTACATTAGTCGTCTACATGTAATGATATATATATTCATATGTGTATACATATGTACGCCTTGTAATGCGTATACATATACACATTGCAAGGCGAATGCTTACAAGAAATTTCAAATTTAACCAGCTGCCTCAATTTTTTTAATTATAATTACATGAAATTATTAGTTTGATTGGCGTACCAAACACCAATATTTCAATCCTCAAAGAACTCAATATAAAACTTGAGATTATCATCGACTGTACAAATACGGATTCTTAAGTTTTTTGGATAAATCGTCCGTAATGAGGACACAACGGTCTGGTAGCGCAAGGAAAGTGGACAGATCTCATCAAAACTGTCTCTGAAAATTCAGTTCATGACTGTCTTCACTGCGCCAATGATCTACAGCGGTGCACTAGAACTGACGGGAGCATGATCACGACCACTCGTACATGAGTGCACGAATGAGATGAAGAAGAATTATAGGTTAAGCTATCTGTGCCCGGTGGATTGTGTGGGCGTAGAGTGCTTATGACATTATGACATTCACTATTGCCATCCAACTTTTGGATCTAGCTTTTGGACAAAGTCTTGCTCCTATGCGATGCTATGGAGCCCTTCGGCCGTTTCTTCCTCTAGTACAGACTGAGTCGGTTTATTAAGTTTGGCCCAACATACTTCACTGTCAAAAGTAATTATTCTGTCGCAAAATGAACGTGTTTCAGAATGATCACTTTATCGATTTAATGTCATAAAAATTAACAACAGGTACACAAAACCATACAAAAACAAGTTTATCTCTTGTGTACTCGGCAAAACTCTAGATGTTATTAAATTTTCATTATAATAGCACACCATATTTTTTGTATTAGTATATCCAAAAATGTCTTTTATTGGTTTCGATCAACGTCAAATGTTTTATCAGGTGTTTTAATTCACTTTGTGCTGTGGCAAAATAATAGTATTATTTTTGCATTTTTTTGAGACTTTCCGAATAAGACTCGAATTTTGCACATCGCAATATATTGCCATTAATTTTTATTTATACAGATTTATTTTAGATGATTTTGGACATTCTACGACAGAAATGATAACGATGATAATAAGTATCGTGATTATTTCTAAAATGTTTCTCTTTAGACTAACCTTTGCATAGATCAATGAATCATGTATGTAAATTATATAATCTTGTATATTTCTTTACCTTCATTATTATTCCGAGCTGATCATCGATTCGGATTTAGATTTTTGTATGGTAAACAGGTTTATTATTAAATTAACATTAATTTTATTCAATGCATACATGATGTGAATATGTTTTACTGATAACTCTTAAACACTAATAACGTCCTCAATTTACAGTTGCTTTAAGACTAATTATTGAAGCTGGAACTATAATTTATGTATAACACCTTAAGTTTCTTTACATAGGTAATATATTATTCATAGGACCTTATGAGAAGATTCACAAAAAAGTTAAAGTCGCAGATGTTACTCGAAAAATAGCTCGTCTGAAGTGGCAGTGATTGGCGCGGCGTGGGTTGGGCTCTCTCTAGGTGGATCTAATACATATAGTTAAGGTTACGGGAAGTTGAATGCAGGCAACCCAAGACCGCAGTGGGCGTTTATTGGCTGAAAAGAAGAAAAAGAACGTAAAACACGTCTGTTGTATGAATCAATGATAGAGCGGTGTGAATCATTGTTAATAAAAAACATTTTATTAACTCGTCGTGTGATCTTATAAATATAAATAAAACAAATATTATAGAACCTTTTTTAATATTGCAATATTTATATGCATACTACAACTACATGCTACAAAAGAAGTTGGCACCAAATTAGAAACCCTGGGGACAGCAATTCCCGCACAATTTCAATGTGCCTCCTTCCTTGTTCCTTTCATGTTTTTACATATATACTATTAGGGAAAATAGAGGGATCTTTTCCAGAAATCTACATGCACTTAGCGTAAACCTTTTAACAGTATTGTTTTTTTGATCTTAGTAAAGTTTTATTGCCTAGAATGTATTAATATTTTGTATTATACAATGAGAAGACAAACAAGGTCTACTCATCAGTAACACTTCTTTCCTAATTTGATATTGTGCGTATTAAGGTTCAGAAATATTGCATCTTGTGTGGCAGTATAATTGACGATTGCTTCCATAAAATATAAGACGATACTTATGTCTGCAGACACTTTACCTAATCCTAGCTACTGTATGCTTCAAGTTGAAACATAGTTATACCTACAGAGT
>DWIC01000530.1:0-11402 GCA_018248135.1 Battus belus
TTAATTTAGTTTTTATTTCATAAAGCTTGGTGGAGTATTTAAGAAGATATCGACGAAAGTATTTAAGAAGATATCGATGATTTTATAAACGACCCTTTTTCTTTGCGGTTCAGTACATATAACGCCTGATTTAATATATTTTCTATTATGTCTCTTTATCTCTCTATTATATCTCTTGTGGTTGATATATTTTCTCTCTACAGACACGGTTAATGAAGTGAGAAATAATATTACAATTTTTTTTTAATATTTAATAATTTTTACTAACTTCAGTAAATCATATAAAATGATATGATATGATTCCAATATGATTATGGATATTTTTAATATATCAATCGTTATCTAAAATAGAATGTGAGTTGATAAAGAAATGAATTCTTCGGAGGCATTTCTGAGTAAAATATTTCAATTGGCGTTCGTTCGATTTGCTGGTCATATCTAGGCTCTCGCATGACCGAGAAATCAAATAAAGGTTGAATTTACTTTTAATGGTTACGGTATCGTTTACAGTTACTTTGTACTTATTTGATGCCGATGTGGCTTCTTCAAGTGCAAAAGAAATTTGTGGCAAAGTAATCCTAAATACGACGTGACTACATTTTGGTAAAAATGTCTAAAATAATATTATAAACTTCGTGTTAATGCTTTAGTCTAATATTAAATTGATTCAATTTACTAAAAAATTCTAAATACTCAAAGGTTACTGACTGACATAATGATCTATCAAAGAACAGCTCAAACCACGGGACGGATGGGGTTGAAATTTGACGTGCAGATAGGTGTTATGACGTGGGCATCCGCTAAGAAAGGAATTTGATCAATTCTACTTCCAAGAGGATAAAATAGGGGATGAAAGTTTATGAAACTGTCAAATTTAAACCGATCGGGCTGAGACTTTATATGCATAAAGCTACTGTGACGTAGGCATCCCCTAAGAAAGGATTTTGATAAATTCTATCCAAAAGGGGATAAAATAAGAAACGAAATATTGTATGAAACTTTGTCAATTTTAAACCGATCGTGGTTGGGACTTTGACATAAAGCTACTATGACATACGCATCCCATATTAAAGGATTTTGATGAATTCCACCCCTAAGGAGATAAAATAGGGGGAGAAAAACTATACCTAATTAATCCGAGTGAAGCCGCGGGCAAAAGCTAGTTTAACATATTATTAAAAATAATTATAATTTGAAAAGTAATTAAATTATACTTTTATGAGTATAATACAGGCGGGCTTTATTTTGATCAATTGAGATTAAGGTTAGCATGGTCTTAGGTCATGGTCATTACTCTAATAATGAAGTGTTAAAAAGTGGTAAATTTTAAAAAAATAGTGTACGCATGTGACCCCAATGAATTGAATGAGATGAAACAATTTCTCGCATGTTATTAAGTTACAAGAGTACAATTTATAAAACAATCAAAAACTGAACAAAATATATTAAATTTTGTTACAACTGCTTGTATAATGTATTGTGTTAAATCGATTAGCAGCGTCGAGTTCCGCAGAAGTGATATTGGCAATAACTCGTACGACTATGTAGGTTACTATCAATTTCGATGATTTCACGGAAAAATTGTAAGCTCAGTTTGTTAATAACCAATAGGCTGTTACCTAGTTCAACGTTCTTGTGTTCAATTCTCTACGGCCGTCTGCGCTTTGTAAACGAACATTGCAAACATTCAACGACCCAGATCGCCGAGCGCCTGAGGTATCCGGGTCGCCGATTCGAATCCCGCATCGTAACGATGTGTATGGTCAAAAGACTTCTGTTAGAATTACGTTTTTTTTTAAATAAAACATTTCAAATAACATTAAAGTATTCCAACGAATTTATAACAAAGATGCATTTACACTTTAAACCTTACAGATTTTTGTTAGCCTAAGTTAAGTTTATTTTTTTGTAGAATTTTTAAGGTATATACGATGTGTAAAAAAAGTATCGCGAATTTTGTGTATTTTCAAAAATTTATTTATTCGTGTATATCTATTTTGTCCTCTTGAGGGTAATACCCCTGGGATATTATGCACTTGTAACAACGTCTTTTCCAATCTTCGAAGCACTTCAAAAAATCATTTTTTTTGTAACTTGTTCAGCTCCTCCTTCGATGCCGTCAATGGCAGCGTAGCGTCTTCCTTTAATGGGCCTCTTCATCTGGGAAATACAGTGGCTGCGGTATCACTAGTGTGTTGTTTTTGGCGAAGAAGTCGCGTAGAAGCAACGATCGTCGTGGTGCAAAAGCCAATTTTTGTTTTTCCACAATTTCTGGCGCATTGCCTCGGGTAAATCGCGCATAGCTTGCAGGTAATATTCCTTATTCACTGTTCTACCTTGTGGCAAGAACTCATGATGCACCACGTCCTTGCAATCGAAGGACTGTAAAGAAAACTTCGCGATACTTTTTGAATATACCGTATATATAAAATGTAAACAAATTTTATAATACATTTATATAAACCGTTGTAATTTTTTCAAGTTTCTCTTAAGTGTGCATAAGTGATACACTGAAATGTTGATTGTCTGACTCATTTTACGACTTCAGTCTTTAGCTGTAAGATGTACTGTGTGTATTTGAGTTGAACGACTTCTGAGTTTCAAATAAGATAAGAAAAGTTAACAACTAAGACAAAGTGAATGCATGACTTAGCCAACATTTTACTTATATATTATTTTAAGCAGGATACTGCATAAATCTCGAAGTGTTAAATTTGTTAATTTTCTTTAGTTGTTAGTGATGGATGGACAGGGCGCTTGCACTAGTTGCAGGCCATGCCTGTTTTATAATGATTTACTATTCACTTCGTCAATTAAAGCACAAGTACAAAACAGCAATTATTTATTAAATATATGTGAAAAGTTTCTCAAGTTTATAAAAGGGACAGGAAAGGAATGTCACTATATTAGATTAAATTCACGCGACTATATTCTTAACAAGTTTTTATTTCTTATCTACAATATATTCACCTTCGTTGTCTTCGACCTTTTGCCATCTAGTATACAAATTTTCATGACGGAGCTGTAAAAATGAATAGGTTTTTCTATAAAATAAATCCGCTCAAACGACATTGCTTTTCGGTCCACTTTAATAATTTTTCTTCAATATCTATGAAATATATACACAAGAAGACAAGGATTTCTAAAAATCAAGTTTTAAACAATTTTTATATAATTATATTGACTTTACAAAAAAAGCTCACCTTGACATTACATTACAAAGACTTTGAATTGCACATTGACAGACTTAAAGTATTTTATTAATTTAAGCGTTGATGCTTATACGATCTTAAGATAGCAGTGATCACTTATGTCAATATATAACGAAAAGAAGGCCTGAAAGCCGAAACAGTTAAGCCTGCTCCGAAAACGCCTACAACGAATATGCATACATTATTAAAACGTAATTGTGTCCTTGCATAAATTTTGTATTTAACATGTATTTGTTATTCAATAGTTATATAGTTAAATAGATATTTCTTAAGTTAAATGCTTGCTTCTTTTGGGTATTCTCATAGTAACGCCATGCTGTTAAATACCGGTCTATGTAAATATTTAACTATGTGAGTTTTTTAGAGGGGTGCCGCATGTTGTTGCTGTCACTTCCCTATTTCCGGCGAGTGGCACGAGCTTCAATGGCGTTATCGAACGTCATCTGTCAATAGTTTTTTTAAGAAACGGTTTTTTACCTCCTTGTTGTTTCTAAATTTAAGATAACGAAAAAAAATGTTTTAATAATAAACCGGTTCTTGTTGTGCAACATATTAACCTGAAGAGAATATATATAAAGAAGTGTACTATTTCGCATACTGTAACTAGCGATGATGTGATTATGTATAATTTTTCCTACATTCGATATTTTTGGTTGAAAACATCCTAAAATCCCTTCATTTGTTTTTGATTAATGTTTAAACTTTGGCAGCTGTGGAAAGGTGCCGTAATTTACAGTGTCGTTTTCGGAGGCGTTGTTTTTACTGTTTTCTTTGCAATATTTATTTTTACTCTTCATAAAAAACTTCGCCATGCTTTAATAAAGTCAGAAAAAAGTAGCGTATATTGGACAAGGCATTTTTGAGTTTTGCCCATAATAACTTAATTAACTATTTCTGTTTATTAATTCATAGATTTTAGGTTTCTGTTATTAATTTACTATGTTTATTTATTAATGTTTTCTTTTCGGTTTCAGAAAAAGTGTAAAGAAAAATGAATCGAAAACTCGAAAATCAACATTTGAAAGGACTTTTTGGGAAGGTAAGGCTAAATTTATATGTTGTTAATTTGTTGTTCGTTTTTTTGTTTATTTGGTGCATTATAATTTTGGATATACGTAAGATTTAAAAACAAAGTAGTGTACGTAAATGTTTTAATTTTGATTCAGTTATAGTTAAAGTTCTTCAATTACTTAAAGCTTACACTGTCACAATTAGTCTACATAAGCCGTAGTTCGCAGGTTCGATTCCCGGTAACGACTTTATATAATTCAAACTATGTACGTTAATTATATGGGATTGCTCAGCTCACAAACAAGTTTAAGGGTTTGAGTTTGAGGTGAGGATGTGTAGCTGCGTCTTTTGCGAACCATAATGCCACACTGCGATTGCCATCCTTTTTGCCAGTGTATCGATTATACTATATCTCCCCATGGAATTCTTTGGGGGAGGCCCATGCTATGCAGTAGTGTCTATGGGTTGAAATGACGAAGTATATAATTTGCTTTTTATATCAAATTAAGGTGTAAGAGCGAAGTTATAAAAGATATTAAAGCGAAGATGTTCGATTAAAATTAAATGGTTTCTATTTACATATTAAAAAAAACACCAACGTGCCGAAACTAAGTAATACCCTAAATATAAACGGAATTTTAAGTAATGTTAAAGAACGTTCTCATTTCCCTTGTTACATAACTTACATGTTAAGAATCGTGTTAAATTGCTGCTTAAATTGTGATTCCTTCAAAAATCGTTATTGAGAATCGTAGACAATAAATTGAAATCGAGATGCATTAATTTTATAACGAAATCTTCAGTTTGTGGTCGAATATCTCACTCATACCGAATTACCACCAAATTAACAACTTTGTGGTTTTTTATATCGATTGAATTTGTAATAACGATCCATTACACAAAAAAAATTATTATTGAAATACATTATCTCTGATTATACGGGCTTCGTATAGTAGTAAAGTAGAGCAAAAACAGTGTTAGAGATAAACTTATACACAAAAACTTGCTCCGAGTTGATATTATAAGACTGTTTCGATGTAGATATGTAAATTTCTCAATAGGTTACGTGGTTTGTTAGAGAAACTTATTTTTATTGCATTCCAGCGGAGCGTGTATATATAGCTAGCTATACAAATCCTTGCTCGTTTCGATTCGTGAAAGTGCACCTTGCGCTCGGCCGCCCTCTACCGCTCCGTCACACCTGTTCATTCTTCGCAAATGGCGTAATGCAGTTTTGATACGGTCTAAAAACGACCTTATCTGAATTCATGTATTTATATTCATTTTTAGATGCTTCATACATATAATTCTACAAAGATATCAACATATTTATGGACAAAAATTTATATGTTAATATCTGTGCAGTTCTATTTTTTTCAAAGTACACAAAAACATTTTCATAGAAGAATGTGAATCTATAACATACTCAAGGAGTAGATATTTAGCCATTTTGACACATTTATGTTACGATGTAAATTTTAAATCATATAGTATGTAATATATTTTTTATACAAATAATAAGGTACTACGGATTAATAAAATTAATAATTAAAAACAAATAAATACATAATAAATCAGTATCGATGACATTAAATTAATATGCACCAGCAGTGATATTGAAGTCGGAGAACTTCCTTGAAGTCCTAACAAAAAGTCTTTCAAATCTCTTTGTTAGGATCACGCTTGAATTTTCATCTAATGACATAAGCCTTAAGGTTGCTATCAAAATGAACGTAAAACAAAGGACATTGCGATGTTTGGCGTAATATGGTTCGGCAGATTCCAGAGCGAGCCTGGTTTGAGTTTGCCCGCATGCCGCTGTAGAGGTATTTTATTTGACGTAATGTTATACGTATTTTGTGTCTCGACCATTCACTGTATGCGATGCAATCAAAAACAAAAAAGTTTAAATGATTCCGCATGTCGCCGCGCACAACATATAGCGCTTATATAAGTGTTGATCACGCTCAAGCTTTCAAATAAATCGAGTTTTTAATTAATAAATACGTTCTCTTCCTCTCTCTTCAATATTTGCCTGTACGGTTTGACGTATTGAAGACGATCAGGTTAATTTTGACCTTTATGTACAAGTGTAAGATATGCGTGCCGTAGTTATGAATGCTTTATCTTGTTGAAATTACGCAAGACATGTCACTGGAGAAAGTTAATTTAGTTTTGAAAGTGAAATCGATTGCACTTTCTTTCACTTATCCAATTCATAGATTCGTTCTTAGCTTATGGCTTTTTGAACAATTGATCGATGTAACGATTATTTAAATCGACAGAGGGTTGAGACGAACCGTCTCTCAATAATTAATCATTATTCGAAAGATCATTGAAATATTTTCAACCTCATTATTAATAATATTAATTAAATCATAACATTAAACATTTTATAATATTATTTGTAATTAGTTATGCTAATTTAAACGAATTCCGACATATTTAGTCGTAGTAAATGTAAATACCTCAATCATTATATCTGGTTTCATCTTATCTTACTCATTATTTTCCTTTGAATTATTTATTTCTTATGTAACATTTACTTATTTCAGCTACATATATTCCCACTAATTCATCTGTACACCGCCTAAACGTTAAAAAGCCTTCGGGATTAAGTTTGTTGTAATACATGGTATAAGATGTGTATAAATAAATACTATAGGGAGTATAGAGAAGTAATTCTCTTGGTGTATAAATAGACTTGATAGCCCACCATCCGGTAGGATTAGCTCTAAGCACCCTGCTAGACTGGAGTCATAAATTGAACATTATAAAAGTGTTTAATAAAAGGATGGGAATGTAAAAAAATGTGCAAACAACTCTGCAAACACGTCGGTGCGGTTTGAGACCCGCGTCCGGATTGCGAGGGGAGGCGGAGGGTCCGGGCGCATTCCAGCCTCCGGTCCTCGGTCGCGACGTCACTCCAATGCATTCCTCCTTGCTAGCTTTTCTCATACCTCTGATTCAAAAGAAAGCGTGCGCAAGATCCGTGTACAGTGCCAACCGCCGTCTTTATATACGTTTACTTATATAATTGTAACAACGTTGTATTAATGCTTTAAAGATAAACAATAAGGTACCTAATTTAGGTTATATTCGGATTCTTTTTTGGTTTGAATGAACGTTATCAATTCGGTACTGACACCTTTTGACACTTTTTTTTTATTTCTTATTTTAGTTATCAACGATTAAAACTAATTTATCTTATATTAATTCTGCATTACGGTAATGTAGCAGTAATTATGAATAAGTAGGGTTCTTTTTCGGCAGAACAAGAATAGTTCCCTTCATTCTAAAGCAGAGTATTCTATCGGAAATAGTAGTTGATTGGTAATCGCTCTACATAAGGGCGACCGAAAAGTAATGCCGCTGTCTTAAATTAAATTCACACGACTACATTTTTAACACGTTTTTATTTCTTATCAACAATATATTCACCTTCGTCATGTAGTATACAATTTTTCATGCCGGAGCGGTACAAAACAATCTGTTTTTCTTTTAAAAAAAGCGCACAAATGATGTTACTTTTCTGTTCTCCTAATACTTAGATATATTTATTAAACTAACATTTGTTGTTTACGTTCTGAGACACTAGCGGGCATGATGAGCTTATCGGTAACAACTCACAAAAGTCCTCTTCCAATTTAATTATTCGTTATTAACAATCTTTTGTCATCAAGTATACAAATTCTCAAATGCCAGAGCGGTAAGAGCCAATCGGTTTTTCTGTAAAATAAATGCGCAGAAATGATATTACTTTCCGATCCACCTAATAGTTAGATTAATTATTTGAGTATCCATATTAAAAATTTCGTTAAAAAAATAATAGTTTTTCAAATTTAGTATTCCTGTTAAAGAAGTTGTGAAGTAATTAAAAAATTTTAAAAAATTAATACATTCCAATTCTGCGATGTGTATGTGAATAGTTTAATTTAAAACCTGCGAGTTATCGAGTCGTTGCATTCACTGATTCCGCTTCAACGATTAAAGCTCGAGAGCGTAGAGTCGGAAGTAGAGCGCAGTGAAGGACGCGAATTCGACTCTTCGTGAACGTTGTACCTGTCGGTGCACTAACCACCAAGTGAAATTTGAGCCTTACTTTATATAACATATATTTGTCAAATATTTTGTAGATTAAAAGATAAAATGACAACGTAACATCGACATCATGAACCATTGTTAAATACTTTAATTTAGTTTATATTAAAATGGCTTGGAATAAAGATTAACGAGATCGAAATGTGATCTTACTAGCTTTTTCTTATTAGCTTTCGATTCAAAAAAGTGCTTGTTTCTAAATATATTTTTGAAATAAATTAATCAAAAGATATTTCCAAAGAACAACAATATGCATTTAATCATTTAATAAGTAATGTCGTCTAATGTCAACGTTAATCTTTTTAAAAGTTTTCTTGTCAAATATAAGTCGGTAACTATAGATAATATAGCGTTAAGTAAAATTTTCATTGCGCAACTTTTTGCTATATATAAAAATATATTTAATATATGGCGTAGATGGTGTCATAAGAGGTAGCAAATAGTCTGATATTAATGGCAAACACAACACGTACATTTTATTTGTCGATACTTATTCAAGATTCTTTTTTTAAAAGTTTTGTTTACAACATTTTTTCTCTTAAATAATAACTGTTACGTGATCGCCTTTAACACTAATGACACATCGATGACCTGAAAGATAAATCAAGTTTTAGACCACACCTCTTTAACATTGGACAATTATATTCAGTTGTAACATTATACTATCTTTTATTGCTTCCTCAGATGTTGAAAATTTTTATTTAAAAAAGCATTATATATTAGTAGCACTTTGATAGAAATAAAATCTCGTGTAGCTAAGAAACAACGAAATGTTTTTTCTTATAAGACAAGTTGTTCGAGCTATGACGTTTATGGTCACATGATTCACATGCGAAGAGCAATACGAGTTTGTTGACGTGCTATTAAATTATTTAATTGAAGTCATACGGAGACAAAAAAGTTACTGAACAAATCTCATAAGATAATGTAAACTCGATAAAAAATGAATTACGTAAGGTCAGGGTAAAAATTGTGACGTATCCAACAAGAACAGTAATAGACAAATAACAATGAAATTTTTAAATGTTTATAAGTTACACATTAATTGCCTGCTCATATGCAGGATATAATGTGGTGAATACCCTAACCAAAGATTTTAATTTCAAATATGGAAATTCAGATAATGATAATATTGTAAGAAAAATCTTTTTCAAAATTTTACTATCTATTAAAATTAATTATTGCTTACTATCTGTCCCTGCAGAATGTGTACTGTTGGAAGTTATTGACTTGTCGTATTCTGACAGAAAAAAAAGCATAACATGTTTCAAAGTGATCACTTTACATAGGTTTACTTAGTTGAAAATATATGTAAAGCTGAAAAATGAGTTGCCCCATGTATCTCCCCTTTAAAGCTTTTATACTTGTAAACAATTACTCTATATATTATTGAGATGGACATCTCATTAATTTGATAATCTGTTTGAAGTTTAAATGTGAGAGAGTTAGTTGGTATAAAGAAATTTATAGTTAAACTCTAATCAAACTTTAAGTAAGTTAAAAACTTCAAATTATAACGTTTTAGCAAATTTAGTTTTCCCAACTATTTTGATATATTTAGATATTTACCTACTAAAGTTTATATGCTGTTGTGAATATTTTGAATGTCGAATACACCTTAATTTAGTAGTTCGATTGTACCATTTTACCATTTTTTTTCATGGCTTTGACCTATGCTATGAGTCCATCGTTGTTGCAACGTGGTTAGGCACTCTCCCATCTCTCGTCTATAAATATATAATCTCTATATTTTGGTATTTATGATCTAGTTCATCATCCATACAAAATATTTAAGAACATACGCAAATAAATAATTAACGAATACTTAATTGCAGAATAATAATTATCTACTGTCGTTTTTAATTTATATTACTATATATAAGCAAATAATTAAACGATGATGCAAATATTCGAATAACTTTTTTTTTAATTAATCTGGCGCATGTTATGGTTGCCTGTTATTAAATTTCTGTTTGACCTATGGTTACTCCAATTGCATAATATTTATTATATGTAATTTTGTAAATTTTGTTGGCAAACGATAATAAAAACCACCTGTTTCTGGTGTGCTATTCGAAACTAATAAATAAATATTTAGAGCAGGTAATTGCAATAATATTTTTTATTATCATATATCATAATATCATTTATATTTAAATAAGATAGCAATACTAAACAATTTATGTAGTAACCAGTTTTGGTGTGTGCGAAACACTAGGACCCCGCGTCCTAGTGTTTCGGAGTAAGTCAAGTCCGGCCAAGTTGATCTAAATTGGCCTTCATAAATACTTAAGAGAGACAAGGCTGATGTTCTAGATTAAATCATTGTCAATTTCCTTGATTTAGTTTAACTAACCGTTATCGAGAATTCTTGAGGGAATAAAACTGAATTGTTTAACGGTTAGAGGTAATAATTAGGTATTAGAAAATGGTTCGCTTGTGAGCTCGGGTCGGCGCTAGAGCCGCGGACAGGGTCCGGAGTCGCGAGGGATGCGGGGGAGTCGCGTGCGCAGTCCGTCCCTGGCAAGAGCAACGCCCCCGTCAAGGGCGGCGACGCTGCAAAATTCTGCAAGTCGACGGCGGTTCAGTGCATCGAGCCCCGCCGCGGCGGCCCCGCGTTCGCGCTCGCTGTTCGCCCGGCGTCGTGCGCACACGCACGCACCATCTACCCTATGTAAAATAACAGTTATTTCGGTCGCTAATCGAAAGATTCCGCATTTACGTGTCGGTCCTCTCGTCGTGGCCTCTGTGACATCATACCGGAGCTGAATAAATAAACCGATTTAACGTTTATTCTCACGGCGCGCTCGTATCATTGTTTTTGTATATTTTTTTCGGAGATGTGATGAAAGTAAATGCTTTATGAATGAACAAGAACCGAAAACTGGTTTGATAAATGAAAGTATAGTGTTTTGGATTGGTGCAAATGACTATTAGCTTGGGATCCATTGTATAAGAAGTTCTCACTATGTTGGACACGCGGAAGTTGCCCAGACGCTCCGTGTCCCTCCACGGTCCGTATGAATTATGAAAACTAAAAAATGCAAGTATTTGTGTAAGACCTTTCATGTTGCACAC
>DWIC01000531.1:0-11393 GCA_018248135.1 Battus belus
GTGTAATTTATATAACATTATATCCCTCAGATCGAACCAGTAACCTACGACAGCAATTCTCATATCTACCGCTAGGCTACCACAGTTCTAAAATGAGTATATAATAAGTGGTTTTTCAACTAAAACTTCGTTTAAAAAATAAAACAATATTAAAGCACAATGGAATAAAAAATAACAATAGAAAAAAATCCTAATGATAGGAGATTTACTATTAACAAAATTTAACTCTATAATTAACTGGATAAAGAAAGGTTTGTTAGTTATAAATTGAACGAAAATTATTGTTCATTATACGAACTTATAGCAGTGAAACATCTCTCACACTGGGTCTCATTGCATATGCTTACAATCAGTCAGCAAACCATGGAAAACTTTACATTCCGACTTTCTCTAAGAGATTGAACCAAGATATCCGTATACGAACGACATAGTTCAGCAGATTGGCAAGTTGGAATAGAAGTTGGCAGGTTACATGCCACATAGAACAGATGTCCTTTAAGGCTTTAAGGTTCGCGAGGGAAGGGTATTGGTTAGCGCAGCACAGGACGTTACAAGGTGGAAATGACCTTGTTAAGGTCGCCGGAAAACCCTGGATGCAGGCCGCTTTAAACCGATTTTATTGTAAATCTATAGGCGAGATATGTGTCCAAAAAGGAACTTTCTAAAATTATGACGATGATGATTATACGAACCGCATTCCCAGCTGTGATTATACCCTCGTCCATCTTTGATCTTGAAACGCATTTATCGTGTACATTTAAATTAGACCACGGTTCGTCCATCATTACCTTCACTTCATTTTCCAGTTTTGTTACAGGTGCTATTTCAGCTTCAAAGATTTTCGTCTTTTGTGCTAAAATTTAAATAAAAATAATTAAAAATAATATAGTGTCTCTCTCTGTTTATTTCAACGAATAGATTTTTGCAAGACAATACTTTAGGCGATACCGTGGACACTGCGAAATCAAGTTAAAAGTCAATACAAGAGTGAATAGGTTTCTTCAAGCAAGTGTGTACCATCGTAGATCTCGTCATCGCTTACAAAGGCGGCTTAACCTATAGTGCAGATGCTGGGTTTGCAATGCACACCAGCGCTGCCGTCTCAGGGAGCGCCGGTATGCATTTCACACCCTGCTCTATAAGTTAAGCCGCCTCCGATGAACAGTGCGCCTTAAAAGACTGCATGTCCTAATCCATTCAAAATTGTGTGTAAATGGCTACTGAAAAAAAAAAATTCTTAATTTGAATTTAAAAACACTCGCCTAGATCCCATTTCTTGTGACTTTCCAAAGCAAATTTATCGACATCTTCTCTGGTGAGTTTAAATCTTTTAGCCACACATTCAGCAATTTTTTCCACGTTCAAACCGCTGTAGCTGTCCTGCAACTGTCTCATTGGATCTTCCATTTGATACTTTGCCCCCAAAGTCGCTCCGAACCTAACGTTACGTATGAGATGTGGTATAGAAGACATCAGCTCAGTTCCACCAACGAGACACACTTTAGCCGAACCCGTTAAAATGTCCTAAAACGTGGTAAATTTTTAAATAGATAACAGCGTATTTTCGAATCGATCATATAGCATAGTAAGCAGAATATTTTTTTTTAATTTAGATGCTGTATAGAATTTAGTTTAATAATAATTACAATTAAGACTTTCTATGAGCGCAACGATGGAAATTTAAAAATATTAGAGAATTGCTATAATTTAAAATAATGAATTTTATATATGTTATTATTAGAAAGAAATTGGCAAAATCATTCTCGAGTTATAAGCTTGACTAAGGGAAATAAGAATTCATTTTTGTCTTAACTCTGTAACTTCGGACAGCTCCGATAGATAGCGCAAGTAATTTCCTCGTACAATAAAAACGCACCACTCGGTTGAACACGACACGACATATATCTATAGACTTAATAACTATAGTAAACCAGTCATAACAGTCAAAATGTCTATCATAAAAGCATTTACAATTCAATGCGGAAAAAATATAGCAACTTACAACACTGGCCGTGATTATAGCCTGTAATCCACTTCCGCAGGCTTTATTGACCCCTAACGCCGGTCTTTCAATCGGAACTCCTGAATAAATTCCACAGTACCTTGGAGTCTTACCACCATCACATTGACTCAGCTGAAAAAAAAATAGCCCATTTTCATGACATGACATTTGCACTTACAAATTTTATTGAGATTTAGGAATTATCTCTTCCTCCGTCTACCGTAAAGTTGGATGACATCGACAGAGTAATTGGTTATCGGTGCAAAACTTTTTAAAACACGTGAGATATAAATAATAAACGTTACAAATAAATACGAAAAAAAATCCTTACAAAATTAACATTTCCAACAATTGTATTATCTATAACATCGGGTTTTAAATTGGCAGAATACATCGCTTCCTTTGCCGCGGTAGCGAAAATATACGATGCCTGCATATTACGAAGTGATCCTCCATGACGACAAAAAGGCGTTCGCTTTGCCCCGACAACAAATACTCCTGAAATTGCATATATACATTTATGAATAATATATTAAAGTTTACATATATACTGTACAGCCTGAATAGAAGTTTGAATTTAAATGTAGAACATGAACAGGTTAGTCAAGGTTACTTTATAATTAATGTACGAGAGGTACCAGTTCAAAAGAAATAATAAGATCAAAAAAAGCGCCAACAGAAATTCGATTTTTTATAATAGTATTATTTTAAATATATCTTATTATGGAAATAATTTTTAATTACATGGAAGAGAACCTAAAACATATTAAACGTCATTATAAGGTAGGGGGAAGAATTGAAGTACATGATATAGATATTGGAAAAATCAAGTATCAATAAAAGAAAATATTATATTACACTTACTTCAACCATTCATGTCCACAATATATAAATATTTTCTTTTAATACAAATCAAATAATCAATGCTTATACTTAATATGGCAACACTATGCAAATAAATTATCTTTTTTAACAAAAACAACACACATGTTTTGACATTTTACATTTTTTACTATTCAGTTGTGTTTTGTGTATTTTTAATGTCTATTTCTATTTGTTTTTTATTGTTATTAGAAGCTCAGTTCTGGTTGGAGATGTTACACTTTTCTTTGATTAAATTTAAACAACTTGTAAACAACACAAGTTGTTTAAACTAAAAATGGTAAACTTAAGTATAATATGTATTTTTAATATAAGATGTCTTACCTTTACATTTCAGCGCCATGTGTATCAATGACCTTGTAAAAAAACAATGTAATGCTTTTATTTCTATCCACTTCTCATATAATTCTTGATAAACATTGCTGTCAACTAAATAAATATTTAGTTCGTGATAAATCTTATCGGCAGCTGCGTTATGATAATGCATTGTTTTTGTTTTACTGATTTGTTAAATTCGCCAAATTAATGTTAGTAAAATATTTAAAAAATTTTTATAAACAAAACAGTATTAAATGTTAAATTTAAAACTAGTTACAAGAATAATAATTTAATAAAAATGCTATTAAGTAGTTTTTATAAGATCTGTAAATGATCTAATATCGTTCTTACACTTTTCATTTTTCAAATAACTTATATTTCAGTTTTAGAATATAAATTAGTAATAAAAAATGTTTTTTTTTTTATTTTTTATCTCCTGCATGTGATTAATAATCTTGTCAGGTACAGATAATAAAAAAATATCACTTTATAAGTAAATGTACTACCATGTGTTGTTCATTTACACTTCCTGCTTAAAAGATATTAGTGTATATCTCTAGTAATTATTTTATCTAGCCAACAAAGAAATTAAAATCTCTACACCGTTTTTTCAAGCAATTGTTCCGCCTTCATTACATTTCACATGGTTTTCTTTTTTTAATTATTTTGCGTCAATGTTTAATTGAATTAGGTTATGTGTCAACTTTGATAGTAAATAACCAAGGAATAGGCCATTGCGAGGGGCAGATGAGCTGTGTGTCATTAATGATGATAGTTTATTTTATAGACAATCGCATAACAATAATAGCCATAATTATGATGTCAGCCGGAGACCAATGCTAGGTCTCCCGCAAATATCATCGCAATGGCCTGTCTCCCGCAGCCCGCGTCCAGCGACTTCTGACGACCTTCACCAAGTAGTCGGGTCGACGCTAGGACTTACCAACGCCGCGTCCGTCGGCTTGTGATCTCGGTTCCGTGAGCCCACATCGATGAAGTTGTAAGAGCCGTATAGGCTTAACTTAACAGCTTAACTTCTAACACGAGAATAGAAGAGGGGAATAGGGGGGCTTGTGGTCGCCACTAGAGAACCGCAAAAAACTCGAGAATTATGGTCGAGGTTATGAAATAACTTACAATTTGTCAGTATAAAATATTTATTTAACAATATAGAGGAAGGGAGCTTCAAGGGAAGGGAGTGTCTAAATGGAACGAGACAGAAAACGTATATTGTCCAAAATAAGTTTAAAAATACAATATAATCATGAACAAGCAAAGAACTATAATTAATTACGTTAGCGTGACGGTACGCGCAGCTCACGCGCCATATTGTTTTTCTTCTGCCAGATTCTCTCGAGCATGCGCGGGGAGCGTGAGCGTTCGGCGTTATTTTCAAGAGCGCTGATAGGTGGAGTAATACGCGGTGCAGCGCGAAGGGAATGCCCGTTCGTTACAATTTATATAAATATATATAAAAGTAAATGTTTGACTGTATGTTCATTATAGAATCGTAAACTATGCATTTTATCTTATTATGATATTCATGCATTCATGCAAAGTTGTTTTTGTCAGATGGCGTGACTGTCATTCTAATGAATAACGCATATTGGTTGAACAAAATCAATAAAATTACTCAAAATTAATTGAATTTTTGTATAATGTCTTTAGTTTAACTTTATTTTAAATTAAACGGATTCAAGAAGCAGAGCAATGCCTTGGCCGCCGCCGATGCAAGCCGAGCCAATACCAGTTTTCAAGCCTCTCCGTCTGAAATATTAAAACTTTGCGTTATAAACTTTTAATTTGCATCTTGACAACAAAAAATAAAACCTCGATATGAGATCACACCGCCAATTTTAATTCCATAAGGTTATTATTTTGTTTCATCGTCGACATTCACTTAAGATAAAATTTTAGATTTGGAGAATTCATTTCTTAAAAGAAATTTTATTTAGGTTTCTCATAAAAATAATAATTTTTCCCAGAAAGCGAGATATGCATAAAATCAAAACATGTTTTGGTAAAATCAGAAACAACACGATCTAACCAGTCACCACCACCAAAGTGGCTAAACACGCCCAAGCAAGAGGGCCGACGACATCCAAGGAGAAGAAGAAACCTCCAGGAAGACATCAAGAAGAAGAAGAAGAACATGATGAAGACATTCATCATCATCATCATCGAACCAGCATCAAAAGCAAGAAGAATGAAGGCGAAGATCAAGACCAACAAGAAGAAGATGAAGAAGAACGTCATCATCAACAACAAGAAAGAAGAAAACAACAAGACGTCGTGAAACAACAAGAGCGAAGTCACACTGAGCACTGAACAACAACGGGTGCCACACCGACGCGTCATGAGGCCTTATAGTCATACTGTTATGACAACAAGTAAAGGAGTGGGAGAGAAATATTAATAAGTTATATATAGTATATATTTATAAGTAATCTTCGACCCGCGAACCCTGAGATCGATGAAGCTGTAACAGCGTCACTGAATGAATCAAGCAATACATTTTAAAAATAAATTATGTGTGTACATTATAACGATATGATGTTGCCTTCACGGTTTCATCAGAAAGAGAAGATGGCTTGTTACGGGTGTTTTTATTAAACTATATTAACCTGTTTACCATTAGAACCGACGATAAAGATACGACTTAATAGCGGAATTAATGTGAAAGGAAAATTTCTAAAGATATTCTTTTAATGATACTGACATTTAACGCATAAATATTTTATCTTAAAAGACGTTGTGTTTATTTAGACATCATTAGGTTTTACGATAAACGCTAAATTGCTTTGAAACCTAAAGGAATGATTTAAAAAAATATATTTCTTTCATTGCCAAAGTCGTGTATAAAACTTAACTTTTAAATAGTGATATTATTATACAGTGTCGTATGATTAGAACCAACAGGATTTCAACAATTTTGCACTGAATGTTAATAAAATTAAATTTTTAGGTGTACATGTTTCTTGATATACTATGTTAATACAATCTTATACTATCATTACATACAGACATCAAAACATCAATACAAAGCTATTTACATTTTATAACTTAGTTCTTGATATTGTTTGTCTTTGATTCGAAGCAAACTATTTATACAGTCAAAATGTTTTATTACTGTAGATTTATGCACTATGCCCGCCGGCCATCGGTAATATCAAGAAGGTTACAATTAAGTTTGTTTTTTTCTATCCATTTAATGCATTACATAAAATAAACAATAATTTTGCCTCTTGCCTTCTTCTTTCTTCTTCCCCTATTTATTCCTTATTCTGCTAATACGTTAGTCAACGATTGTATTGTAAGCGAGAAAATTAAAATCTAAAATCTCTGATTCATCATCTATTAAAGAAGGTCTTCGACATTTAAAGCCTCAAATTTAAAGTTAAGATATTATAAGTATAGCATACTTGGAATATACAAAACGTTACCTAAATCAAATTATAACAACAGAATATAAATATGACGATCAAATGTTTATTTAATGCGTTCGGTTCACTAATTACAGTAATTATTTCAGTATTTGTAAATGTCTGCCGTATTCCGTAGCTACAAAATTCTATTTACTCTAAACATTTTAACGATAAGTTAAACTTTCATAACTTTAACGTGATGAAACTTAGTTAACAGTTTTGAAGTTAGCTTTCCGGCGGCGACAATAATAGCTAAGTGATAAGGTATTTCATTTACAGTTCAAAAGCGTTTCACTGTCGTACATTGTGAATAGATATTTCACATGTTACGTTACTTTTTTATAGTATTGTTCATTCTATGTTTATCATAATATTTAATTTATTTGTAATATTGTATTTAAGAATTTTACATTACACAAACTATTGCTTAGTTTAGTCATAAAATATTATTTTATTAATATACGTATTTAGCAACTGAAATTTGTATTCAGAGAGGCGAAATTAATTGAATTCGGCGTGAAGGCAAGTTAATATGTCTATCGGCTTTGTTAGTGTGTTGACCGTCCGAAGCGTAAACGGGAGGTTGTTGAATATGTAGGTTCATTCTAATACTGTGCGGAGACTTTATTTGGCATTAAAGCTTTGTGAATGGTTTCCTATATGCCAGGTATACTTTCTTTTTTATTAACGAATTTTATTGTTACGACTTTCTTTTATTGTTGTGAATCCAATCTTGTAGTGTCAAGATGAGCTTATGTATTACGTATTACTATGCCCATTGTATATACCCAGGATTATGAAAAAAAGCTGTTCAGTTCTATTTAGAATTGTTGACATAGATACCCTTCCAGTATTCCGTCACGCACATGCTCGCAGAATACGAAAGAATTTGATGATGGTCGAAGTGCTTGACTATGGTCAATGAGATGATAACGATGATAACGATAGGATATTTCCTTGCTGGACGGGAGACGATGAGCTCCGAAATCGTTAACCTTCATACTCAGCAATCTTGGCGGCCATCTTAGGTTTCTCAGTTTTTGATAGTTGATTGAATTTCTAATTCTAAACTACCTAGTAACTTACTAAAACTTCTAAAATAACTAATTAACCGAAAACAACACCGGTTTTGACAAAAATATAAAATGCAAAAACCTTGACTCTGGAAGCGCGGCCGCTATTTCGCATTTACTTAATATCTTTACATCACATTTTTACGGAGTAGACTAATAAAAAATATCTCATACATTGTGCACCTTCATCTTCCACCTTCTGGGAGCGAGACTCGGGTGAATCTCACGATTTAAAAAGATCCTGTGGCTAGTGTTGTCAATAGACGGGAACAGAATGCGCAACCGCGTTGCATCTCTTGGTTTTATTTTTCCTTTCAATTGTTCCCTTTTTTTTTTATTGAAAAGTCGGAAAATTCCTTTGTGCGATTGGTAAAAAACTAAACTTAAAAAAATTCAGTGAAAGTTTTGCGTATGTATCCTCAGAAGCTGTAGGCTCCGAAGTCGCAATTGCGAGATATTCGAATTCGAAAACATGCAATTTATTTCTGGGTTTAGTCGGGGGTGCTTTCGAAGAAGCGAACAAAAAATTTGTTCGTCGAGGTAAAATCAGAGATATTTCCGAAACGGAAAGGCGACCGCGAAACGAGCGCTCGAACATGGCTTTGCATGATCCCGGCGGACATCTTGTTTTTTGACTTGCCGTAATTTCATGGTATAGAGCGACTTTTGGTTACCTGAAAACGTTACCGACACCTGTATTGAAAAAAAAGGCCAAATGAAAAATCCGGTATCTACGGTGCGGCCGCCATCTGGAATTCCGCAAATACAAAAGATTTTTGGAGTTCGCGTGTGGAAATGCAAAAACTCCGCGAACATTGCGAATCTTCATCTCGACTACTCCCATAAGAACGGTCGCGTAGATAAGTCGGGGGAAGTTGCATTATACACAGTAAAATAATAATAAAAACATTAATAATTCTATTCTCTGTCAAATTTACTTATGATTTGTCTTAGTATCGATATTATTATCAGCTAAGGATCATTGACAATGATCACATGTGTACGCGACGTGATGATTGCCACAATTGAATGCATTTTAAACTAGAATTAGACTGAGCCTTTGTAATATTATTCATCAAATTAAAATTACAAGGATTTTAAACGCCTCAAAGATTCTCTAGTAGTGTCTAGTAGTAAATAAAAAGGGACCATAACACAACCCATCCTTAATAAATAAGTTTTAAGTTACAATTCATTCAGAAATAAATTACTAAAAAAGTCCTTGACACCGTAAAAGGAGATTTTTTAGTGTTTGTTCATACTCGATTAGAAGACAGAAGCGAGTTACCGTTCAAGCACATCGCGCTTTTAGTTTTATAGCGAAAAAATTAATAGTCAAGAATCGAAGGTGTATTTACATATATACAAAGAGTATTTACAGTTTACACGACCCTAACGCAGCGGCAGCGCCCACACATCATTGATGGCGTCCGAATATAAACTGGCGTTCAAATTTTAATTCGAACGCATAGGAATGTTTTAACATAACGTGGCCGTACTGGCCAGCAATACAGAGGGTGTGCGATTCATGCTTAATAAAGTTTTAAAATTTACTTATCGATAATTCAGAGGAATAAAAGAAGAACGTTTTATTAAGTAGGTGGCGTGCATATCGTGCGCACAAAAGAATTACTAATTTTATGAAGCTTAGAGAAAAGTACAACGAGCTTATCTTTACTTATTGTGCTTACCTTACTACACATCGCTACAATTATTATAATAATACTCATGAATTTATAGTAGAATTATATAATAGATTGTTTCGAGCTGTTCCCTCTTGTAGTACAAATTTTATATTAATGTCAGCTGTCAGTTAAAAAACAAAGTTGATGTTTAAAAATTTGTTGTAACTGTTATATCGGAATCAAGGAATCTGCTTGTAAGCATCGTGTGCCCCGGTCGGTACGTTGCCACGTTTGCGGAGGGTAGATATCCAAATGCAAACAATATATTTTTCACGACTTAAATCCAAAGCAAAAACTGTCATATCTGACGGTTTATTTGCAAAGGACGAACAAGAGAGCATTTTTGGTAACAAATGTTCTGCCGGCCGGACACGCTTACAATTTAAATAGCGTTAAAACTCTTGTTAAGCTTAAAAACTCCAATTGTAAATCTACCAAAATTAATAAAACATATTTATCTTTCTTATTACTACTTTTTACTAAAAGAGACCATCATATACAAAAGCATAAAAATATTCATAAAAATATTTGAAGAAATTAACAAGAAGGAAAGATCGTAAAATATTTAGATCATTATAATGTCAACAGCTAGATGACCAATTCAAAGCTTAGGCCTCTTGGGGCGGCGCATCCCGTGACCATGACTATGTCGTCGGTCCTTTTTAATAGGGGCTTGTAGAACCCACTAAAGAACCTTTCAGCCTGAACGTCTGTCGGTTGTGACCACTTCAGAAGCAAATCTTCAAGCTACATCAATGATCTTGGTTCCTTTGTGAATATCCTCATCTCTTATTCGATATACGAAGCGCAGAGCGTAGCTCTTTAAGGCCCATCATAAACGATCACATCTCGGATCCGCATTTTATCACCGGTGTGTTTGGTACTCTAGTAAAAGACCTTTGTCGTTAAACATTGTGATATTTAGGTTCCTGTATTCCTGGTGTCGGACCTTCCTGATTGCTGTGAACGCTCATTATCCACCGTTTTCTGTGACAAATTTGTCTTTTTTACAGAATTACATCCATAAAAATTTTCAATAAAGCAAAGAAAATTCACATCAAACTTTAAAAATGCTATTATGTATATTATTGAATCCAAGTACTGATGTTAATGTGTAGGATTAAATGTCGATGCTCAGAGGAAGGTTATTACCGTCTAAATTTGAAAAGTGCAATTGTTAAGTTTCTTGGTGGTTTTTCTCAGCAGAATTGCCTTACGAGCCGGTGGTAGTTTCCTGTAGGGACGACAATCCGGACATTTTATGTTGGTTGACGATTCGAAAGTATTTGTAATAGCCCATTCTAAAAGGAAATATTTTAATTGGATTTTATTTGATTTAATAATTTTCGAAGCACAAACAGACAGTTCAAAAACTTTATTTTCAATGTTCCATCAGAGCTGTCATTCGTGGAGGTATCGGAGCGTGGCATTGGACGCGGCCGGGCGACGATCCTGCTTATCGCGGAATATTCTGGAGCGCCGACATCTGATCTGGCGCTGAGCGGTGTCGACCGCAGGCGCGCTTCGCCGTCAAATTGCCGATTTGTGCCGACGTCATCCACACCGAGACTCATGACAGAGTATTTGACTCTCACGACGTACTCAATAGAACTTGTTATGTGCCCGCATTTATTTTTTTGGCTATACGTTTTTACATATACAAAACTTTAAAAATGTATCATGTTTGATAAATAATTTGCGATTAAGCGATTTTTTGTATAGTTTCATGTTGTTGACTGTGAAGTGAAAATGTCACAACCGAACACAATAAACTTCTAGAATGTAGTTTCTATCTATTCGATAAACGCAAACTCCAAACACACATGCCTCTATGTAAATTAAAAAAAAACACGTCCCGCTACCAAAAAGGCTGCTCCGCCATCGCGCGCATAATCCTGTGGCTGCTCCTGTCGGGCCGGTTGGCGACCGGACGAGAGGCCTCGACAGGCGGCCGCAGGGGGGTCCGGGCGTCCCCGCGGTCTCCGCGCTAGTCTTCCTACCGCGCAGC
>DWIC01000532.1:0-11392 GCA_018248135.1 Battus belus
GCGACACACCAGGAGGCGCATTAGCCATAGATATTATATTAGTAATATATAATAAGGATAGAAGGGTAATCATTGTAAGCTCGCAGGTCTTCGATCCGCGAGCTCCGAGATAGATGAGGCTGTAACAGCCTTGCACGGCTATCAGCATCACATCGGTTACGAATAAAGGTAAAGGAAGGGGATGTCTCATCCCAATGAAACATGAGATGTAATGCGAACAAATTTGCAAACATTTTTTTTTATTTTGAATACTTTAATATCTTATTATGAACAATTACGTTATAACTGGAGTTTATTACTAAAGTGATCCCACCATTAAGTATCATGGTACTAAACTTTTATTCGATAAATTCTTTTAACTTAAAGGCAATGTTCAAAATCCCAAAACGTAACTATTCCAATTGTGCAGCAAAAACAAAATAATAGAAGTACTGCTGCACAAAATACATAAAACCTTAAATTTCTAATTTTTACGTTTTTTTAACAAACCTATAAATCTTGTCCGACCGTTGCGAGCTATATCGGTTACTGCACATAAAACTATTTTACGACCCCGATTACGGATACAAACACAAAAATGAAATTTTTAATAAACTACATAAATTTATCTGTAAATTTTGACAAGACAAGAAACATTTAGGGTAAAGCAGAAATTATTATAATTATATTTATATTATTTTATTAAGAACATATTTCGATACTTTCGTAATTTTAATATTTATGTTTATAATAAAATACACGCACATAAAAGATTATTTTTCGGATATTAAATATTAATGTCGTCAAACAGTTGTAAAAAAAACAAGCAAGCACGTCTTTTAATTTAAAAGATAAGTGCTCTAAAAGTTCAACTGAAAACATTTAACAAATTAAACAATAGGCACTTACTCATACCAATGAACATTTTGCGAAGCTCAAACAATTATACGGTACGATCGGTAATATTATATAATTAAAAATTAATGACCACATAAAATCAAATAAAAGTGCAATCTAACCAACTTGTACCGAAGCCCAAATGGATTTTATAATTATTCAAATCATTGTTTACTTTCCTTTTAGTATCCTTGAAGAAAGTAACAAAATAACATTCCGCCACGTTTTACTTCAAACACAGTTTTTCAATTTACTCTAAAGCATGTTATAATCATGCATCATATTTATTACTATGCAACTATAATTCTTAAACAATTTACTGTGTATCTAGGTTATATTGGATAAGAAATAAAGAGGCCTCCATCTTACGTATTTTTTGTGGAAACATGGCAACACCTGCGCGAGAGCGAGCGCTGCGGTAGGTCCCGATCAAGACGTCAAATCTCAAGGCTGAACGCGACCGCTCCTTCGCCATGCCTTTCGTTACACATTGCCCAACCGAACGACGATAATCACACCGTTACAACGGCATAATTAGAGATCTGACCACTTCAAAACTGAATTTTCTACGGAACTAAGGCCATATTGCATCATTATGGGCATCATTAACTTTGATTGATATTGAAGCTACCGTTGTTCAAAAAAAAAAGAATGGATTGTAATTATAGTGGTTATACCAACTTTCCTTCCTTAATGTTAATTTTGTTTACATGTAATATAAGTTTCGATGTTTTTAATAATTTATATGGGTACTGTACTGCTATGATCAAAACAAAGTACCAATTTTTTGTTTATTGAAAAACGAACGAACTAATGCAATTATGCACTAATGCATATTCGCTAACTCGTTTTAACTTCAGTAAATATATTTAATGATTATAAAATCGTTAAAAATTTGAATGCGTGGTAAAGTAGGTACATTAAGATATTAATGTACACCTAACATCAAATGTAAAATAAATAAATGAAATCTTTGTTTTTAAACAACTACTGGACAAATACAACTATTGCTTTAGAGAATACAGACGATGGAAATGAAAAGTTTTGTTGAACGCCCGGTAACCAAAGACAAAATCTTTTTTGGATTCTCGACCCTCGCAGCAGAAAATACAGAGTCGTAAAATTGCATAAATAGTCACTATATGTTACATCGTTTCATTTATGAAATACAGTTTTACTATACAAAATAAGTTAAACATTTAAAGTAAACCATAAAAAAATTTAAATTTCTTCCTCATGAACTATAATTAGTAACTATCAGTCAACATGTCAATCTATATTTGTTAATAAAGGAGATATTATTATTTTCGTGTAATAAGCTAGTTTCTTTAAATTTTTTTTACAAAAGATAAACTCTTGTGTTTAATGTGAGTGTTACTTCTTTTTAATTTTACAAAACTGAGGACATTTTTTTAATTTATCAATATTAAATCAAAAAGTTTGTTGATTATCTGCGCAATATGTATATATAGTTACCACTGAATAGACAAGTCATGCAGATTTGATTAACAGATAAATTTCTAGTTCACAGTGAAGTTCAGAATCAGTGGATGTGGGGTCATCAACCGGGACCCTCACTCGCGTCGATGATGGCGTTGCATCGCGTCCGACAAATCTGACGTCTAAATTAGATTTTATTGCTGAGCGTCTGTGTACTCCAGCTCGCCATCTTATTGTGACACCGCTCATCGCTTTCGTCGATACCGAAAAAGGTCAAGAAAAAGCTCAAAGCTAACTGGACACGTATCTCAATTGTGAAAAACACGACCGTAAACAACTGATCGTGATAATTTATTATGACAAGGTTGACTGGTGATTGTACTTACTTTAAGCTCTTAAATGACTGCAGTATTTATAAATTCGTTATAACGATGCAGTTGACTTTCGACATGACCTTGCTGAACCATTTCATTAATACATTTTTATTTACTTTTATCTAATTCGCTGAGATTGTACGGACTTAACAAGTGCACTTGTGTGTATAAGTAATTATCATTATTTATTATAGTCGTTCGAACGTGAAAACGAAACGAGTTGTTAATTGTTCTAGTAGCTAATATCGTATGTATAAGGAGACCGGAAGGACATTTTTAACAAGTTTTTATTTTAAATTAACAATATTCACCGTTGTTATCAAGTATACAAATTTTCAATCTCGAAACGGTAAAAATCAATCTGTCATATAATTTACCAATTATCTTAGGTCTTTACAATCGGACTTTACAAACGACGTTACTTTCAGGTCTACCTAATATTTAGTATGTATAATAGAAGAAAAACAATATAGCAAACAATTGTTTTTAGTTATTTGTCGCATCATGCATTTTGTAATTATACAAATAACTGAATACATCTAATAATATATATAATACATATAATATATGCTACAACTTTTGCTTACGGATAAAGCATTAAAACATTTTAAGGTCGGAGAAGAGATTTATATATAGTAAGTGAGCAGTTGCTGTAGTCTTTAACAGAAAATCAAAAGTTAAATCCACTAATTCACGGAGAGCCTGCGTAGATTATCATTGTCTCTGTGAATAAGCTTGCGGGCAACTTTAAAAGATGGAACTGGTGGGAACTCTGTCTGTGGGTGTTAATAATCATCATTTCGGCTTTGATCAGGTCATCTCTCTACCTTGTAGGTGGACGTCCTATAACGATTGCCTGTGCGTAGCCTGCCCTCTGCAACCTAAACGTCTCGCGGCTATCTGTACTGCACGCTTTGTGGACTGCCTACTGCCAGTTCAACTGGCCATTTCGCTGGGCTTTAGTTTCGTTCGCCAACGAGTCTCATCATGCCTGATTCGATCTTGTTGAGAAAACGTGGTTATAGCAATTCCACAGCTCGTTGAGGGACGTAAATTTACCAATGAGGCTCGGAATGAGAGACCATATTTGTTCGGTACTGTTGTATCACCGTATAGAATAATCTCTACTCTCCTCCTGTGGTTACCGTGAGAGCAAGCTAAAAAAATATTCACGAACTACGGGATGCAACATATCTCGAAAATATTTGTTAAAAATACCACTTTAGCCAACCCGCGTGCCAAGCTGAATATTGACACATAATGATATTAGTGTGTTCCGGTTTGTAGGCTCCGTTGTAATTTTAACAAAGCAAATGAAGTAATGAAGCCACCAGAAGTCACAAGTATTACTGGTGAACTGTATCACTCACTAACAAGCGAACGCCCTAATCTTCTCTTTCTAGAGTCATTAATAATTTTTTCTTGAAAATGATAAGATTATTCTTACATTCATAAGTTCCTTTCCTTCTTCAGTAGAAGTGAGGGCTATTAATGCGTGTTCACAGGGTTTCGGACACACGCTGAGCGGTTCTGATAACACGTCGCTACACAGGAACATGTAGTTGTTGAGCGCATAACCGCACCCCGTACGGTAGGCGCACCGGGTACGGGCTTCGGTACAGGGCGTCGCGTCGGCCCCCAACGCCGCCACCGCGAGCAACGCGGCCACCGCCAACATCACCTGCAATGGGAGACGAACTTATATAATAACATAACAATATAAATAACAATAATGACCCGACCATCTACGTACTGCCAAATTAATTAAAAAATTATTAAACATATTTTAGAGATATCACTTAATTTATTGATAGAGCTAAATGTAACATAAATGTACTGATTTTGTGACTGACAGAATGAGCGGCTTCAGAGGCAACGAGACTGCAGAAGCTCCAGCGCGGTCGTTTACGGCAGCCTCTCTTGGCCTTTTTAACAAACATCTGTTTACTTTAGGTGTTTCGAACAGTCCGCTATTTGGGCCGTGCCTGGAAGAGGACGAGACTGCTGCCTATGTAATACTTCAATGTACAAAAGAAAGTACCTATGATCACTGAGGTTCTTCCCCGAGATCGCCGGTTGGCTTCAGCAAGGTTATCACTAACGCAAAATGAGTGCAGTGCCGATTGGTTGCAAAAACCTGCCCGGACAGACGAGACTAAAACATTCAAGAGACAAGGCTAATAGATTCTGTGCGATGTAACATGCGAACTCAAACATTCGAAGTTCGAAATAAACTATCGAACGCGCAAAACATATTTTGTTATTATATTTCCTGAAATATATTCGAGTTTCTGAATTTTTTTTTACATAAGTACCTTCTGCAAAGTAGTGGAAAAATTACAAAAAAAATATGAATGAAAACAATAAAATCGTTATCAAGTTATGGCGTGACCAAACAAAAAATGATGAATAAAGCGATAAATGCAATCACAAAAAAGATACTAATAACAGTATACTTCTATATTTAAAAAGCTTAAAATGGCTTAAAATTTGATGTCGATGGCCACGTAGAAAAAAAATATCAGTGTTTAATCTAAAAATCTATTTAATTACTTGAGTGCAAGTTTGTTAAGTTGTTTTCCAATATTTTAACCACTTCTAATATTTATATTAAAGGCTTAATTCATCAACATTTGCTTTCCTATACACACAAATGGTAGTAAAAGAGCGCGTAATCATTGAGACATCCCGCGACTAAGGTAAACAAGGCTGCGAGCCAGTACGCGGTAAGCAGGTAATCTTCGTTCCTATAGGCCGTTCTCAGAAGCCGGCCCTGCGCTCGGTAAACAAACGGAATCATCTCACGTCCACTCGTCACCCGCTACCGGCTTACACGCTCATCGTGACGCGTCTGGGGTGCTCAAATTAAACTTCTCGAAACTTGCCTTTTTGGAAGAGTATTCAAAATATGTTTTAATTAAGAAAGCATTTATTAGTGAGCTGTTAACCTTTTGGATTTTACTTCGTCGAACGCCGGTATTCAAAATCAACTTCAAACTCAAGTCTTTATTCATGTTGGCATTTAAGTGCAATTTATCACCGCCAATTATATTACCATTAAGGTAGTAATAGTATCTCCTGCTCGGAATACTGACCTGCTAAAAATAGCCGGTCAGAAATTCAATAGTTGCTTTCTTATCGAAAACTGTTTGGTGTATACATTATACGTATATATCATATGTGTATATATAATAATACTAACCGACGACGATCGACTAAAAGCTCTGGAATGTTATAATATTAAATACGGAATAATATAGTTTTAATTTCATATTTAAACTAAGAAAAGTCTCGGATATGTTATTCGTCTTTATTATATAATACATGCGTACATTGAGATCCTTTAAGGATTTGTTAACTTTTTAAACACTTTAACAATTTTTTCTTTAAACAATTTAGATGTTACAAATTTATTTTTATGTACTGTGTTAATTACGTTTCCGTTTGCTTATAAAAGAGACGTAAATTTCACCAACATTTAAAAGCTTAACATAGTAACACATCTTTAGTTTTGAAAGTTACTTTTAAAAGAAAAAAATAATGGTGAAATAAAAATTAATGGTTGAACTTGGTCTGTATTGAGACCAAGTTCACCATTAATTTCAACGCGGAAAGTAGCAGAAGTCAATAGCACTCACTACTTGAATTGTTTGTGTCCGTGACGTAATCATTTTACTCATCCTTCCACACTACATGATTTTTACTTTACAAAATAATGTAAAGTGCTTTTTAATATCTAACAATAATATGTCAAGAAAATAAATAAAAAACTAGTTTTGACAGCCCTGCGTTATGATAAGGGTCGACGCCCGACGAAGAGTCACGGATGGTAAAAGAAAACATGTGACAAGTTAAGATGTTCAACTCGCTTCGACGTTGTACTACAAATGTTACATTACCACAATCGATGGCTTCGTTTAACCCAGTGATTAATTTGTTTAAAAATAACACCAAAATCAGAGTACAGCTAAAAAAATGTAACATATTTCAGAGTAAACACTTTATAACTACAACTAATTGTTCTGTATAAACGATGATAATGTTAATTGAAAGTTAATCTAAATACATGACAGCAGTTATCGAGGCTACACAATATACGTGCGAAACATCGCTGTGACAATTTTGCAGACGAGAGGTGTGCTAAAGTAACCAAAAACTTAATAATCAATATTCCACTCAATTAAAAATTTATTAAATATTACATGTTTACTTTTCAGATTTGTCCAAATATTAGTCAATGACCTTAAACTCATTCTGCAATTATTAGTTTAATAACAATAATCAACAATTTCGAAAGTACTTTATAATAACTATGACTTACGGATATTAAACGTCTGAATCTCGCTAATAATATGAGAAATAAATTACAAATTAATCAAACTGGAATTCATTCCGTTATTACTTAATTTTATTGGGTGAATTCCCGATCACCTTAAATAGAAGCGTTACTAGAATTTCATCCGCCACTTTTTCTCTTAACACACAACAACTCTTTCCAAAAGTCAGTTCTAATGTACTAAGGTGATAGCTGAAGCTGAAGTTCCCTTTCAACACCCTTACACCAGTTTAATCCAAAGAGTGCCCACCACCATCATCGATTTAACAGCTCGACTTAGCATCCACTTAATCTGGTAATATTGCTGGAGAGCCATTGAACTAGATCGCGTAAGGTACTTGGATTGTTAGTGTCCGTAACGTAATCATTTTACTCATCCTTCCGATCCGAATTTTATAACTAACGATATCATTTAAACAGGATTAGCTAAAATCATAAGTTATATCTTATTTTAAATTCTTCACAAAATAATGTAAAGCGTCATAATAATATCTATCAATAATGTATCAAGAAAATAACTGAAAAAAAAAAAGGGTCGACGAATAGACCTCCGCTCTGCCACCTAAAACCTGCGTTATCTTTGAATGCCAATAAAGCAAAAGTGTAGATCCAAACTGGGAAAACAAATTTATAACATATTTATTTTGTCTACAGTTGAAAAAAAAGTTTTGTAACCAAAAAATTTCTTTACGAAATAAAAATGTAAATAACTAAAAATTGGTACAGATCATAAAACGTGACCGAGCTCGGTAGAAACGTAACGATGTTGTATCGGCTCTAACAAGAAGAGCAAACAATTCCTGCAGCCGCGCATCTACATTATTGCGTGTCGTTAAGTGACAATTGCTTGTTCAAATACACACAGAATCACGGCGTCTACACTCACGTCACCTGCATCATTAGCGACTTTTATATTGTAAAAACATTAACGAATACCTATGACATATACAATAATATAAGACTCCAGGTCCTCCAGAGAGCAACGGAGAGGGCTACGTTCAGGGCTTCGCTGCAAGATCGAATAATAAATAAGGAGATCGGTAGAAGCTAATCCCTGCAGTGGGTCGATAATGGGCTGATATGATGATGTGGATTTATTTAAGTATTTATTATTTTCGTAAAAAGGTAATACAAATTATAATAACAAACAAAGCATGAAGTAGGAAATGCAATTGAAAAGGTTCCAGAAATATATTTAAACACAAGACAGTTAAGCCGACGTTATAATAAATACAGAAGTGGAAAATATTGAATTTACAAATAATACATCATATATAAATATACTTTAGACTTTTAATTGTTATCTAAAAAGATTTTCAGTAAAAATTATTTCGTGTCGTTAAACCCCGAGTCTAATTCCTTTACGTAAATACATTTTTCTGTAATAAAGTGGTAACATTAATCCGGACAAGTCCTCAATAACAGCTCCTGACGAACTCCCAATGTGTAGTGCTGGGCGGTAGGCAATTAAACAATATCTAAAGTTTAAAATGATAGGTTTAGTTCAACCCTATTGTCCGGACTGCATAGAATAGAGCTACAGTATCCCCTCCAGACAATTGTAAAAGGGGAGTTCATGGGCTTTAAGAGTCGAGGCTTTCATAGTACACATTAAAAATATACGAGACACTGTTAATTAAGGTCTTTAAGGTAGGTTTTATTATGAATATAATATAACCTGTAGAGAAAAAAAAGTAATTTAAACGTCGTTGTCGTAATTGATAAACAACAAAACCTACTATTATTAAAAGTAATAAGAAATTAAAATGATTCAATGTAAGTAAATCTAAATTTGTGTGTAAAATGTGGGTTATTAATGTTTTATCAATTAATTAGAAGACATAAATGCATTCCTTCCAGTTGCCACAGTCGGACGATACCTTGACCTAGATGGATTAAAAAG
This sequence comes from Battus belus, assembly GCA_018248135.1. NCBI lineage: Eukaryota > Metazoa > Arthropoda > Insecta > Lepidoptera > Papilionidae > Battus > Battus belus. Next base: position 8,930 of record DWIC01000532.1, read on the forward strand.
AAACACCGTCTGACAGATAACGAGTACCGGCATCGCTACGAAAATCAGTTATTTAAACATGGGAAGAAATTTTTAAGTTTCTATTTTAATTAAATTTCAAATGGTCGTCCTTGAAAACAATCCTCAATAGTCTACTAACATAATCACGACAAATTAATATATATTTTGAAAACGCACGGTCACTTAAAAATGTAATCTTTTGTCTACGAATCTCTATGTGCACAAGATTTTTGCTCGCACGAAACAGATGTATTGTTAATAGCAATAACAAAACAGTACTACAATAATATGTCACCATAATTGATATTTGTATCAATACTGCTGATAGAGATAGAGATGAACGTATATATTGAAAGATTGTATGGTAATACGGTTACCCCAAAAGTTTTATTTGATACTACTTGACATTTAAACCTCCTAAATAGTTCTTTTCCATATACTATATTTCTAACAGAATAGAGCAGAATAAGCATGCAACTGGCCTTAACAAGACGATCCTACGTTACGATAGTCATCGAGCCCTCATGGGGCACGATGCACCACACATTCATCACTCTCATTCACACAACACCGGCGGCCGCGTCCCCGTCGCCCCGTTTCAGCGAAGGTGGTCAGGAGAGGCCAGTGTCGCTCCCAATCGCAGAGTAGTCCTCCCTTCGCAAACCTACACAACACTCCATTCACAACACGATACACCTATAAGGGTATAGTATATTTCCTTACCGCTGAAACTAGAATACAATCGCAGATATAGAGTAAATTTTGAGCTGCACAAAGCCTAAATCAGCTAGCAGCATAATTTCAGTCGCACCAAAAGCACTTAACAAGGTCATCTGTCAACTGGGACGGGCATCATCTCCCCGAAGTCTTCACAGTGTGGTCTGCTGCCACCTCCATTTGCCATTCGTTATGTCGGTTACTTTTGCAAGCAGCCCTGATTCGATCTCATAGAGAAATCCCGTGCATCAGCACCTTCCTCATGGCTCGTTAAGCATCTGTGAGCTTAACGAGGCGCGACGTGGTAGACCGCATTTCACGACCGTAAGCCACCTTCATTTTGAGCCAATGAGGGATATCATCAAGATGGACGACGAGAAGATGAAACATCTTCCGTTTCGTAGCTTACGAAAACTAGAGAGTAATTAATATTAAATTATTCTGTTTTACGTAGAATAACTTCCAAGTCCGTTGAGACCTACAAAGGGAAACATGGCTTTCTCACTGGGAGAACAACTAGTATGTAGGTATATTATTGCCTAATTTTGAAATACATTTAATACTTAAATTTCTGATAATATAGTTCTATTATCAACACTTGTTTTATCGGTCCCAAAAATATAACAGACATTCTTGTCACTCGTAGATATCAAATGAATTCAGTTTTTCAAAAATTCTTTTTATTTATAGTTTTGCAATACAATAAAATTTTATTACGGTGTACTATGTGCTATTTTAAATGGTACAGACGCTTCATTGATTATTTCTAATCAGCTACAAAGCAATATATCAATCTAAGTGTGAATGAATACAATTAAATCATTAGCAGACAATTTACGTGTGCGTTGCGTAACCCCGACGTTTTCATTACAATTACATACGAAAACAAGCGATTGCGATAACGCTATCTCGGACTGATAACGTGCCTATTACATTGTACAGCCCAAGTCCAACCGACTTGCGCGTCGAAACTGTTTAACCCAATTACGTACGTGTCGTTAGTGTTTATTTTCAATTTCCCTACATAAACTTAAAAATATTTAATTGAAAACGACAGTAGATCTCAAATTTTATTACAATTGTGCGAAAACAATAATTATATAAGTTTTTGTTTACCAAACCATAAATAAAGTTTCCTATTTCTAAAATTTAAACTACTATTATGGATAAACGAAATATGCGCAAAAAGAATACAAAGTATGTCAGGTGATTACTTGGCAAAAAGTATATTTCATTCATTATTTTTTGTTAGCCGATAGATGCCCACTGCAAGGCACAGATCTGTTGTGAATGTCGTCACCATGCCAGGCCTTCCGATGCCTTCCCGCGAACACTTACAACATGTACACTGGCTCTCGCCAATACTACAAGTTATTCCAAATTAACAGACCGTCCTCACTCTTTATTGTTCTCCTCAAGGACATAACAATCGACTCGATTAAATCAAGATTTATAAAGATTTAATAAAGAAAAGATTTAAATAAAGTACGTTCCAGATTTCAAATCAGATAACCGCCTGATTATTTATATTATTTATAATCTCGCGAGCCCTGAGATCGATAAAGCTGTACCAGTCCCACACGACTAACAGCGTCACATCATACATGAATCAAGCAGAACTATTCGATGAGTGACAGCCCAAGCCGAGGTCCCCTCGTGGGGGCCCTTAGACGTAGTCACTCCATGGAGCGCCAGCAAGCGATCTAAGAGCTCGGCGGCCTCCCAATCCGGTAAAATAGTAGTATG